>JAVQJG010045391.1:0-32950 GCA_036024015.1 Craterocephalus amniculus
ACTGTGTTCATTCACATTTCGAAAAATGTATGAAAAGTCACCATATTAGGGTGTTTTTTCTGTTAAATAAGATGTATCGTAATATTTGACCTCAGTATTTGAAAAATCCTGGTTACGGCTCTGGTCAGGGCAGCTGTAATTCAAAGGTTTAAACACAAACTTAGCAATTCTAACAATCTATCATTTTTTTGTGTTCACTTTTTAGTTTATTGTTTATTAAGCTTATTTTTTAACATGAAAACAAAGTAAAAAGGAAATGAAATAAATAAAAAGTGATAGAAGTTTACACTTATGCACAAAGCATTCAAAACAAAACTAAAAAACTCATAATTAAAATTTCCAGAAATGTCCTTTATTTATATTATTGTGGTCTGAAAATATAAACTTTTGGCAGAAAGTTGAACTTTTCAAGGCCTATTGTTACTTTTTTATGTCTGTTTTCAACATTAAAAGGGTGATGATCCACTGATCATTACATTTATTGCACAAGAGTAAGTAAATATAGAACTAAATAAGTAATACCTACTGTATACAGTTACAAGCAGATCATGATAAAACATTCATCATTAGTAAACTTAATGGCAGGCCTGCTACAATCTGCTGTTTATCATCTATTCTTTATTCTCCATTGTCTGGTAAAACATAATCAATTAAATTAATCGTATATTGTCCACCAGGGCTGTACCTGCAAGTTGACTGATATCTGTGGGATGATTTAGGAACATGAATCAGAAGTGCTTAAAATCAATGCTCAATATGCCCTGAATTAATAACTGTTGACATATCGTCATAAATATGACATGAGAACCCTTGTAGTTGAGACTTGAGAGATAGTGATGGTAATATTTTTTATCTGGCAAATTTCAGTGATCACTGAAGCTGGGAAACTTCAGTAACTTCCCAGAGCTGAAGCATCCACTTCCTAAAGCAGAGTTATAGAATGCTGCATCGGTTATTGGTCTGTGACAAGTTTCCTACCTACTCAGTGCTACATTTTGCCGTTCTGTCCCACATCTCCAAAACTCAATGTTTGGAGGGCAGTTAGTCCATTGGTCTTGGAGATTTTCAGTCTTTTGGGAGGGCTACAGTTCTCTTTGGAGTTCAAAGGTTTTCCATATCCTACTTGTCAGCATGGTCATGGGGAAAATGGAAAAGAATCCTTTTGCTGAGCCAAAAGAAAATGTAACACATTTTAACACAAGAGATCTTGCTTCTTCCAAAAACATTGGAACAAATGTAGAAATCAGATGATAAAATGAGACATCAATATAGGCTACTTCAGTAGTGTCAAGGTTATTCAAAATTGAACCTTTCTGCACTTTGTTTGCCGCAAACAAACAACTAAGAGAATATTGACATGACCAAGATTACTTAAACTTAATAAAGTAAAAAACATATTCATTAATGTATTCTCTGTAGAACCATGATCATTCCTAGTTTCAGAACATCAGCATACTGAGCTGGCATTTAGCTCAGAGTATGCCTACAACTAGATTTGCTGGCATGGCCAAAGACTTTTTAACATGCCAAGTCAAAAATGCCAACTAAGTCAAACCATATCTCTGTGGATGATCACAATACTTTCAAAGAATCAATTAAAAATGTGGGGAATACCCTATACTGTGTTTTGATTGCTAAAATCCAGACAGTAAGTGGAAGAAATACAGAAAGTGTGAACAAAGACAAACTTTGTTCAGTTTCAGCCAGTTTAACTTTCACATGACTTAGAAAATGTCTGGACAGAAAGTAACTTTAATTGCTTGACAATGCTCTCCATTTGATTTTGGCTCACCAACTGACAGAGTTATTAATGCTGAAACTCACAGAGGGCTGCGCAGCTGCACAATCTCTGTAGGGGGCTTCATGACGAATCTCGAGGCAATGCTTCTTTGAAATATGAACTGTAATTATATTAACATTTTAATAAGTTATTTATCAAATAACTCCCCCACAATTCACCCCCACAACAAATCCAAATTATGAGATTTAGCACATTATATACTGTAGGCAGTTGGTTAATTGTGAAAAAGAATTTATATGAAAATTTCAGGTAAACTTGCAACTAACCATATTAATAAAAATAATCTCTAAAAAGATTAAAAAGAAATAGTCTGTCTTTAGTATTAGCAAGTTATTATTAATACATAAATGTATTCAAATATTCTTTTGAAATAACATTTATTTTTGTCATGAATAAACTACTGAATTTTTCTAACAAGAACGTTTTATTTGAAAAGAATAATAGAAATGTTTCTAACTGCTGAAGTAGCCTGGAGCATGACTGATGCATAGCAAAATGAGCTGCCTGATTATAAAGATTGTGAGCCTTGCAGTTATAACTGCAGTGGCATTAGCTCCAGGGGTCCTCTGATGAGGAGATGCATTGCATTTTGGAGGAAATACACATATCCTACGCCCATATTCTTTCTTAAACAGCAGGTAATTATTACCTACTACAAGCATTAACAAGATTGATAAACAGTGAAAAAATGCCATAGCTGAAGAGGTTTTGAGAGAAAACACCAGATGTAGTCACCTCTCTTTGTTTCTCTTCAGCTGGCTGAATAATTTCACCAGTCATTCAAGGAAAAGATGAAGTGTCATCACTACTAATATTTTTTTTTAGTTTTTTCCTAAGTGATTACTGTCACGATGAATTTCTTCACAGATGGGAGCTGTTATAGTCTTCAAGCAGCACCACGGCTGTCTGGTCTACAAAGTTTAATAAAACAGCCCCAATTAAATTCTGTAAAGGGTTTTAAAAAGACATCTTAATCCCCACAACCAACAGGTAAATACAGATTGGATTTTGTTTGATGTTTTATGCCATTCATATCATCCCTCTTTCTCTAAAGCAAAATGATGCAAGAATAAACTCAGCAGTGATACCGAACAACTAACAGTGTGTCATTACTTTGATCACAGTTTGTCATTGGAGACAGCCATGAATAAATTACTGATTTGTGTCTCACATGAAGATGTCTTCCATGTTGGTGTTAATCCAAATAATACTGAAAGCAACTCAATTTCATTTTCTTTTCACGAGCAGATTGTGAACTATGACGTGGGTTTACTTTGCAGTGTGTGGTACCAGTGCCCAGCAGCAGGAAATCCTGTGTTGACAAAGTATGAGGAGCTGCTGCAATGGGGCAGGGAGGAAATTTCTTTGTGCCAGCTGCCAGGGTAATTAGTTCCTCACTGAATTATGCATTAGCAGAAGTGTCAAGCACTGTTAGACTCAGGAAGATGCAGAGGGAGTGGACAGAGAAGTGCTGTCACACAAAGATTATAGAACCATATGCAACAACAGCTCATTCTGGCAACTTTTACGTGACAAAAATGCCTTATATACTGTAGCAACACCTGGCTGAAGAACAGTTTATTTAACTATCAGTATTAAATTTCAGAAACTTAAATATCCCAAGTTCAAAGAATTGTCTTTCCACTTTGATTGCAAACTCATTTTCCAAAACATATTTACATTGACACATACATGCAGTATGAGTGATGGCTTCACAGATGTTGCATTGACTTGTAAAAATCCTCTTGGTTTAAGACATTTTTGGAAGTGCAGTAAACCAGTGCTTCCCAACTTGCGATCCACCAACGAGAACAAATACATGCCCTCACAGAGATGAGTTGAGAGTTATTTGCTCAAGTTTTTTTTTTTAAATCATCTGGGTGTTTCATTTACATGGAGCCAGTGTTTTGGGAGGGCGAAAAAGCTAACTTTGCACTATTTCATTAATGAGACATGGAGAAAATGATTTCTCCTGTATTGAAAGGGGAAAAAAAAGAAGTCTATATTTTGGTTATTACCCAAACTTTGATTTTATCAGAGACGACATCCAGAATGTAATGGTAAGAATGGCAATGGTAAGAAGCTACTTAATGAAAACATAAAAAGATAGCATGGCTTCAACTCGGGGCGGACAGGGGTCAACCGTTTTGCAGTTGTGTGTATGGACTGGGAGTCCTCAAGGACAAATCTGTTGGGAACCACTGCAGTAGAAAATAAAGAAAGTAAAGTGGATCACCATCAAGTAAAAACTGCTCCACAGCCCTTTCAGGCTTGCATTGCAGAATATTTGCGGTTTATCCGGGGTTTAAACATATTGATTCCTTGTTGACTTTTTACGTCCCGACCAAGTTCAGATATCAGGAACATTTTTTGTGGGTCTTCAGCCAAAATGAAAGGGGCTTCCCATTATGTCATTCTGAAAGTACTGTTCCCTGGTCTAGATTTTTTTTGCTTGTGTGAAATCAGTCAAATTTAGCGGAAAGGGAAAGAGAGGAGCCTGTTTTGAGAACCCTAAGTACTTTCTGGTGAACCTGTGTTCTGTCAGAACCTGCCACTGCAGGCTCAATTGATACGTATATCTGCTGGTCTGTGCTATCCCATCAAAAAGAATACAGAGATTATTTTTCATACAATTCACCGTATTGTGTTTTTAACTAATAGTTTGAAAATCATTAATCCACAAAGGCACTATTTCAAAAAATTACATCATGGCTGTTCATTTGGCAAACAGTGAATACATTTATGCAGGTAGGATAACTCTTAACAATGTGAATGACTTCATCAAAGTATTCAACCTTATGCCTTGACAGTATAAATTACCCCATCAAAGAATGCTACCTTTGAATTTTTACTTTGACTTTTATGCTACCTGATGGGTCAGTGATGTACATTAACGGCTCAAACTCTGACTCATGCTTTTGATTTGAATTATTAAAGTAAGGAAATTCTACTTTGATGTCTACTTAATTAGTCACTATATTGATACTAAAGATGTATTTTAATATTATTAAAAAAGTGTTTCAACATGAAGAATTCATTATTGACGTTCAGTTATCACTATTAGAAATGACAAGCTTATTTTAATGGACCTATGGTAGGCCTAAGACTTTAGCTTATGAAGTAGAAATAGGAAAAGCAAGAGTGTTTTATTTCTCTTTATTAGTTTTCTGCCGGTTTGTTTTGTTGGTCTTTAAAGAAGAATTCAACTACCTGAAGGTAAAATGATCTTTAGGAGCAGCTGGCACACTGTCTGAATGTTGGTGTTAAACAATATTTTTTAAACAAAGTAAACTAACTTGACTACAGCTTACATGACAAGGTCTTGAAAACTCATGGGAAACTGACAGCATCAGCATGGTGTTCAATATTAGCCTACCATAAAAGAACATCTGACAAGTGATTTAATCTGTAGCAAACAAAAAACAGAAGAATTTAGC
This sequence comes from Craterocephalus amniculus, assembly GCA_036024015.1. Lineage (NCBI taxonomy): Eukaryota > Metazoa > Chordata > Actinopteri > Atheriniformes > Atherinidae > Craterocephalus > Craterocephalus amniculus. The sequence continues at coordinate 5,239 of JAVQJG010045391.1, forward strand.
TTTGTTTGTATTCAGTCAAAGTTGGACATTTTTGCAGTATGACTTATTTTATCCTGGGCTTTGTGACTAGATTAATATTAAAATCTTGAAGTTGTGTATTAAATATGTTGCTTTTAAACCTTTCTTAGAATGGGAAAGTGTGTCAATTACTAGTGATATTGTGATTTACCACAATAAGTGGGGATTTTCACAGTATAACATAAAAATCCAGTGGTTTTGACCAGGGTGGCTAAAAACAGTCTCACTGGGGTCATGTTTTGTTAAAATCTTTTTGCCTACTGTCAGAAACTAAGCTATGGCTCTCTGAGCATACTTCAGTGCCACTGTGTAAGTGTCAGTCACCTTGGACTGAGATACACTGGAAAGCACAGAAGTGTGAACATGCAGAGTCTCCCTTTGGCATTCAGCACAGATGGCGCACACAGCATTAGTGTCTGCTATTCGCATAGCTTGCTGTGCTGTTTTCCTCCTTTTAATCAGATGAATGAAATTATGGAAACTTAAAAGTCAAATCAGATTCTAGAATAGAATAGAATAGAATAGAATAGAATAGAATAGAATAGAATAGAATGCCTTAATTGTTATTATACACGTGTAATGCACAACAAGATTAACACCCAACACAACTCCTCGTGTTAAAATATAACAAATGTATGATTAAAAAAAATGTTAACAATAATCAAGAAACTAACAAGTAAATTTAAACCATTAGTATAAATGTAACTGCTAGTATATATACATATATACACACATATATGTATATATGTGTGTGTGTGTGTGTGTGTGTGTGTATTCTCAATATCTTTTAATCTGTCTTCAAAACCACACAGTGTGTTCAGATCACATAGGCTGTAAAATATGTACGTTCACCACAGATCAAGCTGCCTGCAAGTCTGCATGTACTACCTAGCTGTGAACAAGTAAGAACATTCTATGAATCTATGTAGTTTATCATTTTAATTATTTTACTTTATTTTTGTTTCCTTGGCGTATTTCTTTCTAAAGTTTGTTTGAATTGGCTTTTTAAGGATTATCTGCTCCTAGCTGTAATGCTTCTCATGTTTTTTATAAAACACTTTGAACTGTCTTGTACGCCTACATGAAATTGCTATACAAATAATCTCCTCTTGCCTAATCTGTGTGATCATAATCGTCCCTCACATTACTTTTTTTCTCTGCTGATGTGGCAGATGTATACCAATGAGATGTTTCTCAAGGAAACAAACAAAAAAAACCTTTATGAATAGTATCATTGACAGAAGATGATGTTGGCTGTGCTGCCCACTTAGAGCCCCAAGTATGATTGTCAAACCTAAATTACACAGAAAAGTACATACAAATGTAAACTGAATAGACTTTCAATGATTTTCTAATAGATATGCTGTAATTACAATCAATAACCATAACAGAAAACAATGGTGTATAAATCCTGAAGTATTGTAGATAACCTCAGAGCTTTGACACAATATTTGAGCTGCATTCTCAGCATTATCAAACCACGTGGACCATATCTGATGCATTAAAAAGCAAAATGTGCCCTGTCATTCATTCCACTGACCACACTCTGACCTTTGAGGATTTCAGCAAACAAGAAGTGATAAATACCAGAGTAGTCGGTCTGACGACGAGAAGGTCTTCTGTGGAAAGAGGAAGCCAGGTCTCTTCCATACCATCACAAGCCCTCAGTACAGTACATTCAAGCTGACACACTTTATCCCAACTCCACTGGGCATTCCTAAAGGTGCAGAAATCACAGGAGGAAAAACCCAACTGGATGTAGTTCCCATGGATTCAACCATAATTTAATAAAAACCGTTGAGTGCATTATTGTCATATGTCCTCCTTTGGAATTTCTTGATGTGATTGTGTCTGTTTATAAAATGTCAAAATATCTTGTGTGTTTTTACTGCTTATGCATCAGATAATGTGTACAAAGTTTTCATCTGAGCTATCATACTGTCAGCAGGTTTGTCACAATTAGTAATTGCTCATATAAGCATATTTCTTTAAGGTGATGATAATCATATCTGCATAATCACCATCATTGTCTTTATTGATTGGTTTAAAAACAGCTGGAGAAAAATGGCATTCTTTTTGCATTATCCAGTAGAATTTTCTGACTGATAACATTGGTCAACAAGATCTCATGGCAGTTTATATAAATAGCATGCAACTTGTGGCACACTTCTTACACATATCTGATACTTTTGGTGTTTTATATTATGTTGTGAAAACAGCAAATGGTAATGGTTAGGGGTCAAAGTGCAAAACGAATTTTTTTGCTCATAATGCATTGTTTGCATTTCTAAGCAAAACTATACAAATACTGTTTAACATGCAGTATTTCTTTGTGGGCAACAGCCATGTCCATATATGAAAAAAGGTATATTTACCTTCTTCAGGGTGTATTTGCATGCCCCTGTTGTGAACATGACAATCACCCTTGAGCAGTTTTTAGTTTGAAAGCCTAGAAGGCAAACAGATGTATTTCCTTCTTTCTATAATCAATTTCCAATTAACTGCTCTTATTTTAAGATCAAGCTGAATTAAGAAATAATTTAAGGCATATAGTATAAGAATGAGAAAATAATAAAAATCAATTGATTGTTTGATTTCTTTTTTACATCGTAGGTAATTGTCTTCTAAAATTTCTAATGGTGGCATGGCAACTGTGAAGGCTAAATTGGTGACTGTAGGGGAATATGAAGCACACTGAACTAATTCTCATGTTCATCACACCACTTTGACACAACAGCACATTATCAGGCTGGATGAGGTAAACAGAAGATGGTAAATCATGGGTGTTAAAACATGCAAGTGCTCAGGTTGGCTTTGACATTCATACCACTGGTGGCCAAGTAAATACATGTTTTCTTTGAATATCATGCCTGTGGTTCAACTCATCTCATAAAATAGTTAAATATAATCACCTATGTGTTGCTCTTATGCAGCTTCTGGGAACTGAAAAGAAGTCAATCACCTTGTTAAAAAATCATTTGCAGTTTTATTTGTCTCATCTTATGTTAAATGCAAAATCAAATTAAGCACTAGATTTTGTTTTATTACAGCTTCATCCATCATGAAAACTACATCTATATTGCAGCCTGAAGAACACTGCACATACTGTAAAAAAATCAACATTATTCTTCATGCCATTGTAAAACTGTTATAAACTGCTGGATAAAAAAAAGACATTTTGTACTTCAAATGATTTGAATGTCAGGCTCCACACCTCCTGAAATATTCATACATCATCCAAAAAGGACAACAAGCAGATGTTACATGCTAGTTTGCTGCCAATAAGGTGACAAGTTCAAATAAGTGAGAGAAAAGAAAGCTATTGTTTTCAGCTCCCCTGCCCCCTCTGACAGCTGTGCAGTGGAGGCGTGGGCCTCCAGTAGGACGATGGACCATGAGATGATGAAACTTTACTGAATCTGGTGTGTGTGGGCTTTCTTCTGTGCAATGGGGACTGAGTTCATCAAGTGACCCTCAGGTATTTTATTGTGAAAAACCTCATGGACATGTTTTATTTCAACCTTGGAGGTTGGATAACAATTCACTGCCTTTCTCTCTGCTTATCTCACTGTGAAAACAGATGATTTATGTACAGTCTTCACACTCGAGTTTATGTGTTATTCTGATAAGGCCGGTGGGGCTGTGTGCGCGTCTGCTTGGTTTATGAGTGTTTATTGAGACCACAGATTGAAGGACTGCCTACCGGAGGACACAAACAATCTTTCGTGGGAATGCGATGTCGAACCAGTTCTCAGTCCCTTTCCTTATCTCCAGCATTCCCATATGAGTAATGTATATTATCCTGCAGGAGCAGGGATGCTGGCCTTGTAAGAAATGGCAAATTTTCCTGTAAATTAGTTAGATTTAGTTATATTTGGACAAGATGGTCCAAAAAGAATGGACAATCACACTTTCAAAAAGGAATTGCAAATGCATAAAAAAAACAACCAAAAAAAAAACAAGTAAATGCATTATTAAGGATAAATATAGTATTTTGAATTAGTTTGGCATTGAGTCAAAAGGGAGAAAACTAGATAGGAGGTGCAACAAGACGGTCAACCTCAGATTTTGCATATTTTCCCTTTGTCTTTTACACAGTTCTTATGCCAACACCAAATTGTCCCCCCACCTGTACGACTGTTCACCTGACTCACCTGCCCTCAGTTAGAAGCCCTACCCATGGGTGGGAACCCTTAACAACATTATAAAAAAACTGTTACTTCTCAGAAACGATTCCACACAAACAAAAGCAAAAAAAAAAGATCAGCGTATAATATGATCGCTTTCCATAGCTACAGCATCAGTTCAGTTACTTCACAGAATGTAAATCATGTGTTCAGAAAAGGATTACATTAGTAAATAAACAAGTCTGCCACTTACCACTAGACACACTCACATAAATGCATCCACACACATGCACACACACTCCTTTTTTTGTGCAGACGTTGGGGGTGGGGAGGGGGGGAATTCCCAGTAAACCTGTATGCATACAGGTGATTTGCGTATGTTCGCCAATCAAAGGGTTAGACTTTAACTGTAAGCTTATTACACCTGGACACACAGACACGCAAAAAAAACCAACACACATACAAAGGCCCTCGTTCAGCAGCAACTGATGGCTATGTTGTTAAGACCTGCTAGAATTATTTTAATTGCTTTAAATCTAACCCATTGATGGCCAGCTGCATTCCGTCCGTGTGCGTGTGTGTGTCTGTTTGTGTCTGTGTGTGTATATATATGCGTGCAGTCAGTTTTACCAGTCACCTGCCAGTATCTGACAGTTGAACCTCACATGGGACTCAGTCAGATTCAGACCAATGATAAAATCTCTCTAAGCACTGTTGAACATCAGCAACAAAAGAAATAAATAATTATGATTAAAATTGACTAAATTTCTTCACTGCTTGCAAACAGCCCCATAGTGAGTACCGCCCTTCGCTCACTTCACATTATTAGTGAAATTAGTGAAATACTATGGGATATATATTACGTAGTAGCTATTACATCACAGCACATGCAGTGAGGGGGCTTTCTGCATTAGAACAAAAGAACAATTAATATCCTGAGCCTTTGTTTGTCACCTATAAACCACAATACATTAATCCATTATTTACGTTTAGTTTATTTCAAAATGCAAAGAAAAAGCTCTTTAGTTCTATTTCTTTTTACCTTAAACTCTTTATATACACATTTTTCAGAGGGGGACTTCAGAGTCTCATAATTCAATAAGTCAAACTTGTGGACGTCCTGATGAGGCAACAGCTCTCACCTACTTCATACTGAGTGTACATGTTTGTGTTTCAGACTCTTCGTCCAGAGTCTGTTTGGCCTTATCACCTTACCTGAATCCAGGTGCAGAGCTGCAGTAGCCCTAACCGTCACCCTCTTGAAAGCTGAGGGTTTTTCCAAACAAGTCTATCAAGTCCACTTTATAATCCATTTTAAGTCTTCGTGTTTTGACAACTAATAAGCTCTGCTATAGCTGCTAATTCTACTTTTTCTGCATCTGTTTACTTGCATGATTAACCCTCATACTAATTTAACTGGTATCAAGAGACAGATGTTACAACAGCAGTCAGCAGTATCGTCATACAGTGCTAGATATAATTTGGATAAAAAACCCCACCTGTTAAATCACTTTTTAAAATTATTGATAATTTATGTACTTGGATTATTTTGCAGTTTTTGTTTCAAATTAATTCAAAAATACTTTACGGACGGATAAGTTTTGTGGAAGAGGATGAGGCTAAAATTTCTTCATGCTGCTCTGCATCTTTACCACCGTCTGCACTCCCTTATGAATATTTGATAGACTGCATTTCAGATAGCATCTGTTAATATTAATGTTGTAATTGTGGATTGTTGGTGAATTGTGGGATTATCCATATAGAATGTGTGCTATGATGAAAGTCTGTCCTAAAATTAACACTGCATATAGTGAGCATACATACAGTAGTCCTCCAAGTTATTTTAGAAATAAGACATATTAGGACTGCAGAAGTTCTCCCTCAGATAGACGTCTTGCAGGTTGGTGAATATGATAAAATTCACATCACACAGACTTTGTGCATGTGTTAAAGCAGTTCTGGAGAGTGTGGTTGCCAGTCGGAGGTGCATTGTCATGGTTACTTATCAACAAACTTCATTCTACAAGAATGAAGCCATTGCTACAAGAATCACAGAAATAACTATTAGCACTGTAATATACCATAATGTGATATGTACTCAAAATATTGTTAAATAAATAGACCATTTTATATGAATATATTTTAATATGGATTACTAGGCATTGATAAGATAATGGAACATATTAAAAGGGCTTAGTCTCTCTGAGTCTTGCTCGACAGTGACATAAGAACAAGAAAACAAACACAGTGGATTACTGTGTGCTACTTTGTAGTGAGCAGATTTTAGCAAACAGCCTGGCAAATCATAGAAACTATAACCTGCTGTCTGGTTTTATTTGTAACCTATAAACATACTTTTAGCTGGTTGGCATTTGCAGTTAGAGTCCTTATTAAAACAAAATTGGTTAGCCAAAATGTGTTGAGTTTGGGAAAATCTTGTGAGTTCATGGAAGCTGTGTCTGCACCTTGTTCAGCAGGTTTCCAGGATGATTCAAAATTCACCTTCTTCAGAATTGCTCTCAAGCATCATATAAATAAACAAGGAGAGTTCATGATCAGATTTTTCATCTGAATTAAAGCAGATGTGTTTCTAAAGCAGAGGTTCTGTTTTAGAAACATATCTGAACATAGAAGATTGTATCAAGTCATTGGACACATTTTATTAGTAAGATCCTGAGACGGAAAGGGAATAAAGCACACTGAGTGAAAACCAAACTAAAGTCACAAACATTTTAAAGCATCCAGCCAATTTATTGCTTATAAACATTTTTTACTCAGATCTGTGTATACACAAATGATTTACAGTCCAGATGTCTGCAATAATATCTCAGTAAAATTAACATGTGCACTAAACCTTGACAAATTATTAATCCCTTTTCTGTAAGTGAACTTTGACTTTTTATCATGATGAGATGACAGCCCAGGTGTAAAAACAGGCCAGGGTGTACATCATCATGTCACAAATCCTCCATCCAAGGAGGTCATAGGCTCTTAGTGTGGCATTTCACTTCATTATGCTCCTGCAGCAATCCCCAAATGTCCAAATCCATAGTTTCTTAATTGTACTTCTTTTTGTTTGGTTTTACTCCTTAAGCTTAAAGTATGCCTGTCATCATTCACAGGCATCATTTCAGCATGCATTTACATAAATACACCTCAAAGCTGTAATCCTTCAAACATGGTGATGACTCTTCAACATCCCTACTTTCACCTATTTACAGCTAGTTTTTAGCTGTCCTGACTAACTGTGGATTGTTTATGAATCTCACATGGATCCAGGTTGATTTACCTACACAGAGAATCCTGTAAGCTCAAACTATTTTCCATTTTTGATTTCTGGAATGATAGATCCCCTTAGCTAAAGCACCGAGGATGACTGCTGTTGAGGAATCAAGATAAAGTTGATGTTTTTTAATTCTAAACTCCAGTGGTCGTTATTCTTCAATTTTCCAGTATTCACAGAAATTAAACAAAGGGCTGTTTTGACAAGTTTGAAGGTATGGACCAAATTATGTTTGGGGAAATCCCTCAGCTGCATGCAGCCTGCAAAAAAAAAAAAAACGAGGCACATGCTGCATAAGTTGTGTGCTGGAATCTACGTCTGCAATAATAACGCACATAACAGTAAAACGGGAACAGCTGCACCAGTGAAACACGATGTAGAACAAAAGGAGAGTGAAGTGTCATGACATCATGGGTGCTTAAGTTGGGGGCATGATGCAATCCTTCTCTGTTTGCTTCCCTGCTGTGGTTTATCACAGCTAATCCCATTCTGTCTACTTAACTAGGTAGAAAGTTAAACTATTCATATCTAAAAGGGCAGAAGATAATCTGTTAGACAGACTAATATATGGCCAAGTAATGCTAAACAGATCAGTTACAAATCTGCTGGACGGCTGTCAGTATAGCCACAAAAAAGTGTTTTATTTAACGGTTATCCTGTTAAACTGTGTTGTAGGCAACTTTTTTAGCAGAGTTCAGAAGCAAGTTGGTCATGGTCAATCCTTTCAAACTTTATGTTTATTGGGTAAATATCTGTTCATATAGAGTCTAGATGCAGTCTGATATTTTATAACATATTTAGTCACATGCATGTTTTAATATTGAGGGTGGTCTTGTTGGAATCTATCAGCAATCTGGCATAAATCCAAAGCTACTGAACCTAAATGGCGCCTCTTCTGTGGCAAATCCAATGATAAGACACATCATACCACATGCTTTGATTTCAAGGAAATAAATCTGCACAGTGAATAACACTGACTGAAACGCTGTAGAAATAAAACATAGACATAGACTTAACTAGATAGGATTTGGGGATAATTTCACCACCTCTGCAATCAGAGCTGCTGTTTAACTGGGTTTCTTTATTCAATCATTAAAATACAGGTAGTCCTTTTGAGACCGTCTAATTTACAGCTTGTGTACTTGAATGAGAAAGAAATTCATTGTAACTCATCTATAAAAGGGACTGATATTAACAAAAAATTTATCATTAGATCAGCAGATAGCCAGAAACACCCTTTTTGTTTTTTCAAAACCGCTCCCACTTGTATTCACTGGCCAATGAGAGGGGGAAGGAGGGCATATGTGCAAATACTATAAGAGAGATGACATCCAGGTGGTTTGGAATCATACAGGTGAGCATTCTGACTATTGCCTGAGGATACTACTTCACTGTACCAGACACAGGAGGCACCTCAAAATAAGGTACAGAAATACTTTGTGGACTTCATTTATCATTCTTTTTTTGTAATTTGCTGTCATATGATTGTTTCTGAGTTTGTGTCTATGTGTATACGTGTGTGTGTGTGCGCGACAATATCTTTCACTTCTCTGTTCAAGTTTTTTCAACTATGACTGGGGTGTCTGATGATAGTGTTTTTTTTTCTTTATAGATTATCATCAAAGTATGTTGACAAGAATGGAGACGGTGAGTTTGATATCATTCTCTGTTGGAATTTTCACAGTACTTATCTCATATGGATTCAGTGTAAATCTATCCATCTGTAAGCATGTGAAATTCTGAATCACCATCTTGTTGACCAAACATGTATAGGGTTATTTGTAGTCACACATCAGTGTTACCTGAATGTTATCTATGCAGATGTTGGCCAAACACTTGCATAAATTTGCCAGTCAAACTATTGTACACATACCCGCAGTGTTGTTATCTGGCTTTTTTCCAAGACTCAGACCCTGCAGCACACAGCTAGGATTAGTATTTTACAGTTTTATGTTGCTATTTGAATAGCCAAAATATATCCCTGTCCTTTGGATACATCTAGAACATGAAAAATTCATAGGAGAGAAAAAAAAGACAAGCTTATTTAAAATTGATGAAGTAGTGCATTCTAGACAATGGTTTTCATGTAATAATGATTTTTTATAATGATAAAAACAGCAGGTGTTGGCCCTGGCAGCACCCCAGGCTGTCACTGACAACAGATAAGTTAGATAAATGAATGTGCCTCCTGTCTGAAAGCTGCTGTTTACATCTGTCAGATGCCATATGTGACTGATATCAAGCTGGGTGGAAGTCGGGGGACCTGGAATGGAGTGACTCCCTCTGCCTGCCCTGAAGTGGACTTGGAAGTCATTGAGGAGTACCTACAGGAGCATTCACTGGAGGTCCAGCCTGTTCATACACCTGCATCATCCATGACCACCTTGGGGCATCAAACACATACAAACTCCCACCAAGAGGCCAGGATCATAGGTTAGCATCATCTTGGCAGTGGAGTCTGCGTGGAATGTTGGAGTGTATATTTATACCTTCTCTCTGACAGGATGTTGTCTCTCCACAGAGAATAGCTGGTCAGGTCAGCATCCATATGAGTGGCACTATGACTCTCACACTCAAAAGGATGAATACAAAGAGGCAGCATCACATCCAGCCTGCCCTCACCCTCATGACAGCCAGTGGGTGAGTTCAAGTAGATCTACCTAAATCTCCAAAGTGAATTTAAACTTGATTTTCCTTGTTAATTATTGCTAAAAGATACCACTGTGCATGACAAATGTGACCATTCAGATCATGTATTTTTGTATTATCAAACTGTTAAGTTTCATTCTTGATTTTTCACAGTGGTTGCTGTAAATTATGTATGTTTTGTGTTTTCTTCAGGAACACATTCAATATTGCTATGAGGTCCCTGCATACATTGACTCAGATTCACAGTCTAGCAGCTCTCATTATCACGATTACCAAGATTCACCATCACCACCGTCTGAAAGAGGGGACGGGAAGGACAACAATTCTTTGCCGCTTGCACCTTTGTCAGGTATAAATTCATGCAGCCAAATACATACACATTCCTACGTGGGCTGCTGTGCATAAAAAAAATCTGACTTCCTTTTCAGCATGTCTGGCCACAAAGACGCACATATGAGACATTGTCAGCTCATGTTTGGTTTTAACATCCCCTTCCTCCTCAGCAGGAAAGAGGAAGGAGCGCTTGTTCCAGTTCCTGTTTGAGATGCTTCAGACGCCATCGATGCGGAGCTGCATCTGGTGGGTCCAGTCCTCCTCTGGCACCTTTCAGTTCTCCTCTCAAAACAAGGAGAGTCTGGCGCAGCTGTGGGGTCGGCGGAAGGGGAATCGCAAAACTATGACCTATCAGAAGATGGCACGGGCGCTGAGGAACTACTCCCGAACCGGCGAGATTCACAAGGTGAAAAGGAAGCTCACCTATCGGTTCGATGAGAAGACACTGAGATGTTTACAAGGAGACTCGAATACAGTGTAGACAGCATGAGTGACAGTGGACATCAGCATAGAAACAGACTGAGCGCAAGGGACATTCATGGAAATCAGTCGATGTCCTTCCTGTTTATTCTTATTCGAAGGCATTTTGAATGACAAATGAATACTGAGTATTTTTTTTTTTAAAAGCCAGAGCATGAAACACTGATGGCTCGGAGTTTTCTGGAGATGAAGAACCACATTGGAGTTGGAATGAAGGCAGAACTACAAAATGATTAAACTGATACAATGTTGTAAACTTTAGCAGCAGGCCATGTTAGGCCAGCCTGCATTCACTGAGTAAATCGAAAAGGTTGTCACATAAAATCTACTTTATAAGTAGAACTTATATCTTCGTGAAAGTGTCTTGTTTATTTTGATCCTGTGTTGCAGATATTCAGCAGATAGTGCACATAATGACTTTTTTTAAACTCCTAAAAGAAGAAAAAATTGTGTGAACTTGTTTAATTTGTTTAAAAAAGTTTTAAGATGAAATTAATAAAAAAAAAATGTTTTCAGAACACATGACGATTTGAATTTCTGTCTCTGGACTTTTCCCTGCCTGTCTGCTTGAACAAAGATCCAGTGTGCAGCATTTACTCTCCAGAGGACAAATGTGCTTCAAGCAAACCTGCATCCACAGACACACAGATATAGCTGAAAACTGTATGCAAACTAAGTATGCTTTAAAATAACAAATTTTCTTTTTTTTCCCCAATTCAAGCTTGGTTTTATATACATCTATACAATTTTGAGTCCAGAATGTTTTATTTTCCGAGGCCTTACCTTTTTATTTCCCTTTTTTTCTGAAAATATACTCCTTGATATTTGTGTCAGTTATACATGAAGTACTTTCATTTGACATGTTTAAGCTGTGAAGTGCACTTGACTCTTTTGCTCAGAATTTCAGAACTTTATTTCAGTTTTACAATTTATTTTGTCTTCTATAATTATTCCATCACATTTGACTGGAACTTATCCATCATTTTCTACAAATGAAGTTGTCACCAGGTATAGTTTTAATACCAAACTCAATAACTAACTCAATACCTTGCTCCGTTTACTCAAAGAAAAAAAACACACCCACACACCTAAATTTGTTGACTTAGATGCATCACATTGGAACACACTGGAAAATTGCTGGTTAAAGGGGCAAAAAGCGATGTTGTTGGGGATTAAGACCAAAACAAACGTGCGCCATGATTGACAGTTTCTTCTACCTATCCTCGCTGTCTACTACATCTCCGAGGTAAAAGAGCACAACTATATTAGAATGCAAGCAGTATAAAGGCCAGGAGTAATAACTTTATTGTTTTCCAGAGCAGGTCTGAAGGGGCTTTCATTGCAGGAAACACTAGATCAAAATTATGACAGTTGCTTACAGGTCCAGGAGAAGGAAAGTGAGCTCTGAACGAATCCTAATTTCTCTCCTTCTCTCAGCGCTCGTTTTGTTTATCCTCGTCGTTTTTTCCCCTGCTTTACCCGGTTTGTTTGCTGTTTAATGTGGCTCTTTGGGTGGTGAAATGTGTTCCCGGTCATTTTCAAATGAACTCTTTCAACTTCCGCCATTCCCTTCAACGCGGTGCGACTGGCTGAGCGTGAAGGGACGGAGGGACTTTATGGCAAGGAGGCGGAGCTTCACATGCACGAAGATGCACGCGGAAGGAGACCACAGAGATGGTGTGTGATGTCATGCTATGTTCCAGATGGAATTACACATCTAGAGCCTCACATTGCATATTTCTATTTCCTTCAACCTAGAAATGATTAATTTTCGTTTGTTGCTCCTTTAACCTTTATTTGCTCCTTTAACCTTTAACAGTCCTTGATAGATCAAATTTTTCAAGGACTATAATGAATCTTTTTGAAAACGTGTGGAAATAAATCCGTCTGAGCCATCCCTTCCTCTTGGTGTGGGCATGTAATGCTAAAAGTATTAAGTTATTCCATACCTCTCTTGATCACTTAAGTATTGTTACTAAACTATCTGATATTGCCTCAACCATTGCTTAAAATATATGATTATTTTCTAAAGAAAATTGACAAAGAAACATTGTTTTTGTGCACACTTTAAATGGTTACCATGCTGAAAATGAATTTAACAAACTGGCAACTCATATCCGCCCACCCCCACCCCACGCCCCATACAGCTATGATATCGGGAGCTTCAAAGGGTTTTTATTTACATTGAAGCATCATATATATTACATATATATTATTTTGGATTCGTGTTTTGCATGGCTTCTTTATGTATGTAAAACAGTGCATTTCCCTGGTAATAAAAGCCTGTGGAGAATATCATCCCAAACTGATTACTTTCACACTGTGGAAATGAATGAAAAATACCAACAAAGTAAAAACTGCACCTGTTTGAGACATATTTAGTGACTCCTCCTCTAACTCTCCTGGGCTACATTCATCATTGTTTGAGGAGGATTTCTAACTACCAATGAAATGCAGATGGTGTCTCCATGGAGAGTCTGCCTGTTGCACATGCACACGGAGGTGCGTGCATGTTAGCATATAAAAAGTATCAGCTTATTGCTTCTTTAGTCATTTTAAGTCAAAAGGTACTGAGACACATCCACAGACTTAATGGACACATTAAGATTGGAGTAGTGGACTTTATCATACCAGTGCACTTCAAGAAAAACATGCTCCATGAAACTGAGCAGCTTCTCTTGTCTGTGATCTGTGATCTCCTCCAGTAGGGATGGCTGAATGGAGCTGGGGGGTCTACACAGTGCTGGAGGTGTTAATCGCTGTGGCATGCTGCCTTGGGAACGCTTTAGTGGTGTGTGCGGTATGTGTTGGTATCCGGGATTCCCTTCGAGAGCCAACTTTCAGCTTCTTGGTTTCCTTGGCGGTGGCTGACTTCTTGGTGGGTGTGGCAGCTGTACCCCTGGCTGTGCTGTTGGACGGCTGGGTGAGTTTGACCCCTGACCTGTGCCTGCTTCTTAGCTGCGTCGTCCTTGTGCTGACGCAGGCCTCCGTGCTGTCACTGCTGGCTATTGCTGTGGACCGATACCTGCGGCTCCAAACGCCTCTCAGGTGAGGCCTGACCACTGTGACACGGGGAAAGGCGTCACACGCTACAACATGTTATTTGTGGAAATAATCTTTTCTCATGTTGTTCATTCTCTCTTCTTCTTTCATCCATTCATTTTACAGATACAAAGCCTTGGCAACACAGAAGCGTACATGGTTAGCTGTGTCCGTGTGTTGGATTCTTTCTTGTCTACTTGGATTCACCCCCCTATTTGGCTGGCACAACTACTCCCCTCTAGCCTCCAATTCCACCAATTTATCTTCCTCCGCTTTAATATATCCACCTTGTACTTTCCTTTCTGTTGTTTCCCTCCCTTTTATGGTTTACTTCAACTTTTTTGGATGTGTCATGGCCCCTCTGCTGGTCATGACTTTCCTTTATGCTAGAGTCTTCTGGAGCCTGCAGGGACGTCTGAAGGACAGCTGTCCTCAAGCGAAGGCCTCTCTGCTCAGGGAGAGACGGCTGGCCTGCTCCTTGGCTCTAGTTCTCACTTTGTTTGCTTGTTGCTGGATTCCTCTGCACCTGATGAACTGTCTTCTGCTGTTCCAGGGTACTCAAGCAGTGAAGCAGGGCACACTTTATGCAGGCAAGTCACAGGACATTTTCAACTTCTTACATAACCAGCAATCTTTTTTTGTTCACATTTATATCAAGAGATTAGTTATGTTCCACAAAATTCTTTAAAGTGTTTTGTCATGTACGATGTGCTTGTAGAAGATTTCAATGTTACAAAAAAAGACTGTAGCAAATCTTATTCTTTCAGGTATCCTCCTGTCTCATGCCAATTCCGCAGTCAACCCTGTGGTGTACGCTTATCGCATCCCAAAGATCCAGCAGGCCTACAGTCTAATATGGAGGCGCCTCTTCCTGAGACTAAAGTGTTGCCAGAGAAACAAACAAGTTAAGAGATCAATAACGGACAGCTAACCCAATCACTGATGTGTGAATAAGGAGGACTAAAGGGGGTGTGTGAGGTTTGCATTCACAGGACGTAAAGAAAGTCCATCACTGCCCCCAAAAATTCTTTCACTTTTTTTCCCTTTAAAAAATAAAAATAGAAAGTTTGAATATAAGAAACATTTTTTTAATCAGAGCATAGCTTCAAATCAATTACATCTTCAGGCCACACAGACCTCCATGTGTGAGTCAGAGGTACCCTGACATTAGGTACCGGATGAGATCCTCACACCCATTGCTGCCGCGATGAGACCTGGGTTCCTTCTATTGCATGTGTGTGTTAGCAGTTTCTGCTTGATGAAGGGATTGATGCTGTGAACCCGTCTGCCCATTCACCACACCTGAGTCCAACCGATCACTTCTGGGACATCATCTCTCATTTATTCACCGCCAGGCCACAAACACTAGTGAAATTCATTTTGAATTATCTTAAGGAATTCCCACAAAAGTCAAGTCAGCCTGTGAGCTGATCTTCCCATTTTTCAGTGTGATTGTTAATCCAGACCTCCATGGGTCAATGACTTTCTTATGTTCTATTGTCAACACATTCAAATATGTAATGAACAAAGATTTTAATCTAGAATATTTTATTCATCGAGATCTAAGACTATTTAAGTGTTCTCTTTATTTTTTAATAGTATACAAAGCATACAGTATATGTTTGAATTTCAGCGACCATGCAAAGTCAACACATGCAATGTACTTCCTCTATTTTAGATGCACTTTATTCTATCAGAGCAATTTCCTAAATCTCCACTAGATGGTGGTGTACACTAAAAAGACTCGATAGCTGCTGTTCAATTGGAATTATTTCATGATGTTTTGGACTCATTTTTGGACAACTGATTTGAGGCAAGTATGATTTTAATGAGATGTACATATTTAAAAGCAAGGTGCAGTGAAACAGATGCATTCATTCCTAATGCTTCAAAGCTCACACTAAGTTCATGCTTTTTTTGTATGTGATTTCTGTGAATAAACAGTAAACTTGTTCCGAGAAGACTGGTGAATTTCCATGAGTAATAAGTGAGCTCCTCAGGGAAGGCAATAGACTGTATAGTTATCACCTGAGCAGGGTGCTGTCCCACCCAACAAACTATACAACCTACTACCTCACCCTGTCAGAGCCCAAGTCAAATACATCCCCCTTTCAGGGAGCGAGAAACCTGATACAGACGTTTAGCGAGGGAAATCCAAGAAACTTGTCAAAGAGCAGAAAGTTATCAGATATTTTCTGATTGGACGGAATGATAGCCCATCGGGAGAAGACAGACGGCGTGTGGCTGACTCAGCTGTCTCTTTGGGAAAGACAGTAGATTGTATAGTTATTTGAAAAAGAGGTTGCAAAACCCCACAACTATTCAATCTACTACCTCAGCCCCAAGGACAGCATCCATGTTGCTTCAGCACAGAAGATCCACAGTGTTGACTTTCCTGCAGAGGTACATAAAAAAAAAAAAACACAAACAAAAAAAACAGAAAGGGTTATCTTCATTATCTCAACTTAAAATACATTCTATAAACATTGGAGAGGGCTGCTACTCCACACAATCTGGAGTATGATGTGTTTAAACATGATCCCTGTTGAAAGGAGCTTTAAAGTATTTTTGGTTTTATGTCTTAATCTGGTACTTTGTTTTTCTTTAACCGTTTCCTAAAAATGTTTAAAAATTACGACTTCTGGCTCAAGCTCCTCACTCTTTACGACAAGTCTTTAACTGTCGAGATCTGGACAAACATTATGACTTGATAACAAAAGAAACCCCGTGATCATGTGAAAAAACACATATTTACAGACCAACCAAGCTGTTCTGTAGCAAAGCTTAACATTTAAAAAATGTGCGCTGTTAAAATAAATAGTAAACAAAACAATGTTATGGTAAGCAGACAGTAGAAAGGGAGAGAACTATTGTGTGAAAGCCCAACAAACAACTCACTGGCTTCCTGAGACTCTGGCATGTGATCGAAAGAGAGAGAGAGAGGAAAAAAAGAGCTGCTCGACTCTGTGCCAGGAATCCTTTTCCGTTTTTGCCAAAAACTGAGCTCATTACAGTGGGCTATCCCTGTGTAGGCTGGCTGCTGCTTCTCAGGCGGCGGTACACACACAGATGCCTGAAAATATGGCTTCCTCCGACCGCCTCGGACTGAATACAAAGCTGGGATTCTGCCCCCCAAAACACAACAAGGAAACACAAAATGGCGTCATGCACATCGGCCATTTTAGGTCTGCTTTAAAACGCTACAAGGTCCACCTTTTAGGTTTTTTTGTGTTCGTTTTTTTTTTCTTTTTTTCGCTTGCTGCCTGATGATGAAGAAAGAGCAGCTGTTATATCTCAAGTTATGGAGAATCAATCTCGTGCCAAGCGCTGAGACGAAGCCAGCAGACCCAGACGACACACTCGATCACGAGTGCTTAAACAGAGAGAAACTAACATTTCTTATCAGACAGCTGGACAGTTCACAGAGGGAAGCAGGATCACATACAGTGTGTCGCTGTGGATGCCTTCTCGCTGGGCACACATTTATGGCCTCTCCTGCTTGCCAAGAACTGTTAAACATTGTGAGACATGGGAGAAAAAGTTGCAGCGTGCCAGCAGGTTCACATGGCAGCAACTGAAGAGTTAATGAGTGCCAGACTAAATGCCAGGCCTGCGCTGCAGATAGACAGAGAATGAGTTAGAAAGTACACTGCTTGCATAAATTAGCATACAGCCACAACCCCTGAGACTTGGCCCAGGCCAGCTTGTAGTTAGCATGCAGTAAACCCCAGTAGCCTGATTACAGACGGGCAGGCAGACAGAATGGGGGTGGGGGTGTGCTGGCGTGATGCCCACCTCTGCCACCATGCCAGTGACAAATCTATGAGCTCTGCTGGTCGCCAGGAAACGTCCTCTGACTGGAGCCGTCTTTCAAGGACGAGGTGAACGGACTAATTGTGATATGACACAGTGTATTCGGGGGAAATGGGTCAAATTAATGAAGATTTAATGGCGCATTTGTGCAACAAAAAAAAGGCGATTTACAGCATTTACAGCCTGTGGGTTAATTGTGAAAAGAATGGTGTCTCGTTCCCTCAGCTGTTTTGGAAACACTGAGGCCAAACGTGGTCAGTCATGTGAGCTCTGCTGGATGCTGCCGACTGAGGCTGGGCATTTTCTACGCCACATAAAAAAGGGGCATGCACAGTTCAGCTGGGGCAAATCTTTATTTTTTTTTTTGTCAGCAGCTACTAAATGAATGCTCTTCTCGCCCGAGGGACAGCTGAGAGGGTTCTTAGCCAAGAAAAGGAAGAAATGTGACCTAGTGAGTAAATCTCATCTGTCAATCGAACCGTCAACAGTCATAGCAGAATCATGACAGAATAAGGATAAGTTCACGGCCATGTCCCCTTCTGCCGTTCCACTGTGACAGACCAGGATATGTTTTTCTGGAGGCAGTTTCCTGCTTCAGCATGATCGCCTGTGTTTCCATGAGGGTTTCTTCTAAAGTTTCCAGATTCTGTGAAAAATTACAGCCCTGTAATTCTTTTCTGCAACAGATGTTTCACAAGTACAAAACCAGGGAATGTTTTTCAAAGAAACTGAAAGATGAAACATGCAAAACAACAACAGCATATTAGGTTATTTGTTCTACTTTCTGCTGCATGCCCTTGTTTTATGTGATGCCCATCTCAAAGGCAGCTAATGAGAATCACCGTTTGTCATACAGATTCAACAATTGTCCAGCATGAAACTAAATTTTCCAAGCTCTTAAAACGCAAAAAGAAAGATGGATAACGCAAAAAAAAAAAACAGGCAAAAATGAAGATGAAAAATAAAACGGAAACAAAGGCCTTAGCCCCCTCATGGGATTCCTTAGATTTGTTCTTTACCTAATGCTTACACAATTTAATTAGCTAATCCCACAACACACACACAGCACGTTTAGTTGCCAACAAAACTCAAATTTGGAGCGGATTATTGCAGGAAGCGGCGGAAGGGAAATACCTATTGGGTTGCCTGGTCCCTTCGTCCGCGAGACAGGATGAATGCTTGGCACAGACACAACAGAGGAAGGGGCACCAGACGATTGGTACAAGTTCTTGTGTGTGTTTGCTCTCTTTCCCAGTCTCTCCCTCTCTCTGAGCTTTGTGCCAAGAATGGGTAGTGTCTGTGTGCCAGGCAGAATTTCAATAAGAGAGTAAGGAGGTGGTGATGGTGGGCAAATAAGGAGGAAAAAAAAAAAACGAGGCAGCGGCGCACTGGGGGACCTGGCGTTGGCAGAGGAAGCATGCCACACAATAGATGGCTGAATGAAGAAATCCCACTGTTAAAAAGATGCAAACGGATGTCTTGTCTTACTTATTGCCTTTTACTGATCCTCTACGAAGCGTTTTTTGTTGTGATTTCGTCACAGCGTCTTTTTCATCTTCCCACCCCACCCCCCCGAGGAATGCCTTATTTCTACATTAAAAGGATGAAGGACTCGAGCACTGAGCCTCCTCCATCTCTCTTGGCATGGTGCCCGCTCTGATGTTCTGTATATCCTCATTAACCAGGCAGAGCGCTCATATGGCTCAGGCTCACGTGTGCGCATGTATGCAGGGTTATGTTTCCACATGCATTTGCTTACACACCAGCGTACACTGATGCCGACCACACAGCACAGCTACTGCACCGCTGTGGAAAAGCCACCGATGTACTGACTAAACAGGAATATCTCCATTCCTTTGCAGTCAAAAAAAAAATAATGGACTTATATGTACAATAGAAAGCTGAACATGGCTGTATGACCCACTTATAGCTCCAGAATAAAACTGTTATTGTGTAAATAAGTGAATAAGTGGAAATGAAGAGAAGATAAATATCAGGCTTTTAAAAGGGTTTTAGGTAACAGCTTGTTCCTTTCATGTAAACTTTCAGTGTCCTGTTAGGACATTAGCAGTACATTTTCTACATTTTAGTATAAATTGGATGGAAAAGAGTAAGAGTTGTAAGCTAATAGAAAAGAAAAAAACAGACTATTTATGAAAAGTTTCAACTACTAAGAGAGAAGATGTATTTAAGCAATTTTCCTTCCTCCTTTCCATAAACCCTCTATCTTCACCCTTCTTTTCTAGTTGTCTTCTACTTTGCTAATGAGCTCATGAAATGTGTGGTTACTATGGTTTCAAGTGTTTCTGACAGCCCGAAGTCCTTGCCTGACGTGTCATTACACGCCCACATGTGATAGCATTTACTAATTCCTCACACGTGCACATACACACAAATACCTGCATAAAGCCGACAGACACGCACACAGCGTGCAGAACTAAGTACTTATCTTTAGTGCCCGCTTTCATAAGGGCGCATGTTTACAAAGTATGCGTGCAAAAGTGCAAATTAGTGTATGTCAGGATGAAACAGCTGCAGCTTCCTGCATGAGCAGAGAAACTTCCTGTTGCCTCGCTGCAAACTGCGGCCGGTCAGCCGAGATATCAGCCAATCAACTATGTTGAGGCTGAATGCAGGAAGTTACCCTGACTGCCTCTAGGAAAAAAAAACTCAGAAACATTATGAGGCAACATGATAAGTTCATCTGAGGATAAGAGAGGGGCGGGGAAAAAGCGCTCTCACTCCTACCTCTCTTTCTGTCTCTTTACAGTAAGCCTTGTTCTCTCCGTTTCTCTTACAGGCTTCTTTCTTCGCATTTACCATCACCTTTTTCACTGTCGGATTCTAGTGGATACTTCTTCATGGCTTTATGCATAAGTCTGACTCTTAATATCAAAGCTGAGCAATCAGAAATGACCGAGGATGATGAGTAGGAACAGGCAGTATCTTACCCATGAATTGTGGGGGTTATGTTGAAAGGGTCTGCTCATGTTTACACGTGGCATGTAGGCGCCATCTTAACCACCAACCCCTATTTAGACCAACATACAGTACAGGAAAGCTATAAGCTCCCCAGTTAGGCATATAGTGGTACATGCAGATACTCACATATAACACTGGCAGTAAGCTGAACATTTGGATCGTCTGTTGATTGATATGCATATCCACTTTTGTCTATTTCTGAAAGAAGTATTTGCTTTTGTTTTTGGTAATCTGGTTTCTGATTCTGTTCAGATTCTAAATACAGCTGAATAAAAATCATATGTTCGTTTTCTTGGAGAGGACGGAGATAAACTTCAGTCAGATTAATGTTCATATATGCTCCAACAGTAAACTTTTGCCAGATTTCACTTTGTAATAACTTAGGAAGAATAAAATTAGGCGGCCACTTTTGTTGAACACACAGCATTAACTATTAGTTCGAATAAGGTTTTGTCTCGAGTTTCTCCTCGCGTCTAAAGTGTCATATATACAGTAGACTATGACTCAAAGTTCCAGGACAAACACAAACTGCCACACCCCTCGATTGCAGAGATAAAATTCAACACTCGTTTACACAAACACGCAGGTTTCTGAGACAGCTGCCACGTACCCGACTTTTCACAGTGGCAAAAGTGCAAACATAGTGCAAAGAAAACACGAACCAAAGTCAATATTTCCTTCGTATTACCTATCACGGTCGCTCCGAATAAAAAGAGATGCGACAAGCGTCTTGCTCATCCTATCTGTGCTGCACTTCGACACGCCGATCATCGGCTATACTTACACTGACCTGTGCACGACAGCAGCTCTTTAGCTCAGTCGACCCTTTGGGGTCAGAAAGTAACAGTGAGGGCCTGATCTTCCTTTTGCCAGTCTCAAAAGAGACACCTGTTCAGACCAGAAAGCCACAGAGCGAGTGTGTACCACTCTGGCAGAGCCTGCTGTCCTGGAGCAAAGAGGGAGGAGGAGGAGGAGGTAAAGAAACCAAGAGACAGTGGATGGTCAGCACGGACATCACAGAGCCACTCTCGGCTCAAGAAAAGTTCTGTTATGTCCAGTGAGCCAAAATGGCGGCGAGCAGAGTGCGGCGTGGCAACCAGCGACGATGCGCACGTTTTACAAGAGAAAGACCATGATGAAGGGCAAAGAAGAGGGCGAGAGGAACTGCAGAAGACAGATCAGAGGGTAGTAAATAAGACGGGAAGAGGTGTCGCGGCATAAAAGAGAAAAGTACCTGAAGCCTGTATGTGTGCGGCGGGCTGGGCCGGAGGACTGAAGGAGAAGAGGGCCGTGATGGCGGGAAGAAGGGGAATGAGAGGAGTAGAGCACACCCTCTGAGTGCTACGCCCCCTTCCCACAATCCCCTCCTACTGGCGTGAGTGCGTCTGTCCGTACACGGGGTGACAGAGGGACGTCTGCTCTCACACAGCCCTGCAACACACACACGAAACACACACAAACCACAATATCAAACACAGCGTGCACGGCAAAAAGAGAAGAGCTCCAAATCACACCCGCGATAGGCCAGCGCTACTTCCACTAGTGTATGACCGAAGCCGAGTCAAACCCGCCAGCGCGTCCGTGGAAGGACAGTTCAAAACACAAACACACACATGATCAATTTGCCAGCCTTTGGTTCGCCCTCTGCTCTGCCCTGCGCTGTGTTTGCCTCCGTCCGCCTGCCCACTTTGGCACCGCTGCCAAGAGGGAAGGAGAGAAAAGGGAGGGGAGGAGGGGGGGGAGGGGGTGTGGAGACACAGAAAGAGGAAGGGAGGGACATGCTGTAGTGAGGAGGAACAGAAAGAGGAGGAGTTAAGACAGACAGTGCCACAGAAAGACAAGAAAAAAAAAAGAAGAGAGGAAGCGTGAAGTGTCATGAGCAGACAGAAAGCAGTGAGACAGCAGCTAGAAGCGCCGGGTGTGAACATTTGCATGTTCATCATCAAACGTCTAAAACACACCTCTCGCCTCACGCTGCGTTTATACTACCCCGCAGCAACACTTGTGCCATGTTGTTTCATCTCACTACATCCTCACCAGGAAGAGGAAGAATTCTGTCCTGCCTGACTTTTTCAGCGTCTCCCTCCGTCTGGGATGGCAGCAGCCCGTCTCAGCAGATGTGTTACGTACGAGTTAAGGTAAATGAATGAGCATGGACGGTGGATAACTTTTTTTTTTTTCAGTCTGCAGCATCCCCTCCCAGCTGAACGTGGATAAGCAAGCTGAAGTCTACAGATGAACTAAATCATTAGGAGAGAAAAAGATGAATCCATCTGTTCAGAAATGGCAGGCCCCGCTCCATAGCCTGCCCATGCAGCCAATCACCGGCGTTTGAGCTGGTATCCCGCACACAAGCCAACCAATCACCGCAGACCTAATCTCATTTTCAAAATGCTGGGTGTACTCCTACAAAACAGGGATACTAAACTACTATTTTTAAAGCGAAACCTTTATAATAATAAAAATAAAAAAGGAACCTTACCAGCAACCAAAAGCAGAACTTGTTTTGTCTTTGGAGAGTAAATAAGCTCATCCCTCGTTGCAGATGCTATAATAATGGCCACAAACATTGACCAGTACACATTTCTGGAGGGCTTTCCCAGTCCTCAGACACTCACTGTGGAGACATGACAGATTACACCAGCCCAGCTCCCCTGCTTAAATTCCACAAGTATTTTCTCGGAGAGAAGAGAATGAACACAAACGCACGTTCATACTGTACGCAAACACATGTGGTGTGGACAATCCGGTTCTTCCATGGAGCCTCGGATTCAGCCGGCAGGTTGGACAGCCCCTCAACCTGACGTCACGTCTCCTTTGTTGTTTATGAATTTATTTCTCTCCTCAGCTGAACTCTCTGAACCCAAGGTCCCACCCCACCCCCTTCCCTCCCTCCCCTATTCCACTCCCCTCCTGTCCTGTCCTCGAGCCCTACATTTACCCCCTGCCAACAAAGGCGGGCAAATACAGTATGGCTTTAACAAGGAATAAGAAAAGAAAACGGGGAGAGGTAGACAAAGAGAGCAGAGACAAGGAGAGGGAGAGCAAGGAGCTCAGATGGCTGTCTCACTTTTTTTTCTTTTCCTGCTTTTCTTCTTCGATCGTTCCCTGTGTCTTTTCCTGCTTGGCTTGTAAAAGTTTCAGCTGTATGGCGGCCGGCCTCTTTTGGCAGCTATCCAGGTCTCGACTCTGCTGTCCCTTTGCAAGCAAGAGAAGGAAGAGAGGACAAATATAGTCACAGCTAGACTGTACTGTGAAGTTCCAGAACCACAGCTACCATTTTTACCTCAGACTAACCCAAACAGGAAGACAGCAGTTCGTCCTACAACAGTTATCGTCTGTTTTAAGCGTGGTTCAGTTTATAATGCAGTCAAAATAGCAGGTAAAGTTTCACAAAGCTGTGCCATACTGGTAATGTTTGTATTTAACTTGCTCTGACAGCTGTATCTCATAGCAGTGTTTTGGTGTTCACACAGGGACACTGACCGTGCTGCTTATAAGTCCTGTAATATTTAAACTAGCAAACAAAAGCCTTTCCAAAGTTGTATATTTTTAATTTATTTCAAACATGCTCCCTTGTACGGGCTTTGTTTTAACTCTGTGTGCATACACAGGCACACTGACATATTGTTACTGATTTACTCACCTAAACTGGGTGCATTAGTGACTCACCTGTGTTACAAAGTTGTTGTAGCTACTCTGACAATACTCTGAAAATGCTTTTTGTTATTATAGGTTTGCCTGCCTTTTTTCAAATAGTCTACGTGACATTTAACAAGAGAGAGAAAAACAGTTTTCAACATAGAAATACTTTGCAATTGTGGTTGAATGCAAATATTTTTCTACTTGCAAAAGTAGCTGTCTCTACCACAGCTGGTGACACACTTGTCTGAGGAGTCCCATAAAAGCAATACAATTATAAGTTTTTAATTGAGTGCTTACAGAAGTCTGTCATTAATAAGCAACACTTAATGTTTTTTACTAGCTTAAATGAGGCTACACTGATAAATGGTGTTTACCCAACGAATGGCAGCTAATAGGCTACTTGGGTAAGCTGGCAGCAACTATTTAATAGTTTAATATGACAATTGAATCGAGTTTTGAACCTTCACTCACAATGGGTTAAGTGAAATATTGACTTTACAAAAAGAACAGTATGTCTTATTTCCACTTCCTCGGTTACAAGTGTCTGCTCACCTGGCTCTGACTAGTGCAGATGAACGGCGCAGAGTGAGAATGGCTGAGCGGCCTACCCACGGCGCGACTGTGAATTGCCGTAAGCAGGTATAGGAAAAAGAGGATGATGTGAATTCCAGACTGCTGGGTGTTTTACTTCAGCCTGTTACAAACTAATCCACGTAATCTATACTGACGTATAAGTAACAGTCATACGGGTGAACAACTTTTCGCAGGAGCGCTTAACAGGTGGATTGACGCTGCTTTTCCCTGTCTTTTAATTGGCTCAGTCTTTGGTCTTAAAAAACAGCCAGTATAGCAACCAGTGCATCGGCTGGGGAGGGAAAATGTATCAGAACAATTGACATCAATAATAGTTTCGAATCAAAAGATTTAAAGTCTGTACTTTAAAGAATCTATCAAGAAACACAATAGTTTACTGGCAGCGGCCATAGCCAACTATCACGAACTGTTCAAAGTAGAAGGATGAGCGTCGCCATCTAGTGGCAAATATGTGAAAGTGCAATTTGTGATCTGCAACACGTCTTGATCCTCTATTCTCACTGTAATTTTCTTCAGAAAACTCTTTTTCGGTACAATTGTGTTCCTGTGTCTGACTGTACTTACTATACTTTAGTTTATAGAACCTTCTGCAGTAATGTCACCAATGGATCGATAGAGAAGTTTATCCTGCCATGCAATGGTGTAGTGGTCCCTGGAGAAGTGGGCACACTTCATTTTTTGTCCATTTAAAAAAAAGTACCCCAGAAAAACAGTTTTAGAAACATGTTATATGTAAGATGACTCTACTTACCATACCCCCAAAAATTGATCAGAAGACTAGTATTTGCATGTTGCATGATTTCTGATACATGATCCCAAGGTCCCAAGATTTCATGTTAATGTGGCCCCTGTGGTAGCAAAGAGCCCTCTCACCACATTTACAGGGTTTGATGGAAAGACAGGATTCCTGGAGAAACAGACTGAATAACTGTAAGATGGAAGCAGTATAGATAGATAAATCAACAGGTGAGAATCAAACACTTTTTTCTCCTTCTTTCTTTTTTACTATTCCTTTCTTTTTTCTACTTTTTCAAATATATATAAGTGTCTATGTAAGCTTGGATTATTTATCATGGCTGCCACTTACTTCCAGCTACGTATAAGTGGTCCAGAAAACGTTATAAAGACGTACTTTCCGAACAGGTCTTCAGAGGGGCCAGAACGGACGTTCTTAATACGTCTTTTGTGTACGTTGTTATAACGTTTTTATCGAACCTACAGAAAACGTTTTAAGAGGGGCCCGGATCAAAGTTTTTGATTCATCTTTTCTTTTTTGACGTCTCCATCTGAAGTTGTAACTGAGGTTGGTGGAGGACAGAAGGTGTTGGGCTGTCATTCACAGCACTTGTGTAGCATTTCTAACATCATGTGAGATGTTAGTTGATGTTTATTTAAGAGGACATTCGCCCAACTCTGCCTCTAATTGACTCACTTGTCCTCCTACCTCATTTTAACTTAACCAGTTTAACCAGATTAGGAGCATAACTCTGTGACAGCACATGCAATTTGTTTTAAGAGCTATAAGTATAATGTAAAATATTGAAATCCACTGTCAGATTTTCTGCATGGCATATGCCATAAACTCATATTTACCAGTGTTTTTCAGACACTGATGTGTAGTTGCATTGTAGTTACTCCCAAGCACAGAGCGACTACTTTCAGATTCACAGCTTTCTTTCCATTATTGTTGCTTGTTTTCCTCATCAACTCTGGCGCTGCACTGTTTGTAGTATGGGGATAAATCACAGCATAACAGATTTGTTGATATTTCCACACCTTTCTCTGAGAAACCCATTCTTGTTGTGTTATTGTGTCTTGCCTGCAAATACTTCTAAAAGTCATCTGAACCATAGCTAGAAAAAAGTGTAACTTACTCAAACCATAGCTTCATTGTTAAGGCAGCCACATATCAGTCAATTAGCAACATAAACTGATTATCAAATGTAACTTTGCTTTGATGAAATAGTAATTTCATGGTAGCCTCTGGTAAATTTTCCTCAATCTGTGCTACATGAGTGTTCTTTCTGTAACATTTAGATCACAAGAGAGATATCAACAAATTCTTTGCTGATGATTTCAACGGTCACTGTTAGTTAACCAGTATTAAAATATCAAATGTAACAAATTCCAATACATATTTCCATTTCCAATTCCAAGCCATGCAAAAGAGTGAAATTGTTTTCTGTAGGGATTTTCCATGTTTTTTTTTTTACTGTAAAGCCATATGTCTCCTTGTGGTCAATATATAGCCTCTTTCCTTATTTTCATATTTTTAGCTTCTCATGTTATTCTTGTTTGTTTGCTTATCTTTGTCTACCACTAACTAATCAAAGACAGAGTCGAGACTAAACAGCTGTATTTAGCTGTTATGCCGCAAACAAGTGGTGCACAGTGGATGTTAAGGATGTTTTCTATTAGTTACTCCTTTTTACTCCTTTTTAATGCTGTCTATGCACCATCTGTAATTTTTTATATTAAGCATTTTGAATTATCTTTTAAACAAAATATATATACAAAAAAATGCCCTGCTTTGTCTAAGATGTTAAATGATATTTTGACAGAACACAAGGAGTCCAATTCTAGTAGCTCTTTGGCCTGCTTTGGCCTGTTCATATTCATGTTGTTATGAAAACCATCAGTATTGAAGATGGATCAGGTTTTTCCTCACCTTTAAATTTAAAAGAGTAGCAGAAGATAGGTTTTTTGCCGTAAATTTTAAGATAGATAGATAGATAGACAGACAGAC
>JAVQJG010045393.1:0-39707 GCA_036024015.1 Craterocephalus amniculus
AAGCAGTCGCTCCACTGACTGAGCGTTGTGTTTCCATGCCAACTAGATGGAAGCAGACGCGTAATTCCAGCCGCAAATAAAGCCGCTGAGTTTTAAAACGTAATACAATGGAGATTTTAAGCTACGCCGTTTTTTTGCTGATTCTGCTGTTGGTATTGGTATTATACATAATTTGTCTATTTCATATGTAGCGTGCAAAGGATGCACGGCTGCGTGTGGAGAACAGTGTTATCATGCGCTGAAGGCATCTGATGAGGACGTTTAACTGACAGCACTACTTTATTTTTTTCATTATAGAACACCCCCTACATAGTAAACCATCAATACGAAAGAACATACTATTAGGAAGTAGAAACTTGACTTTACTTACGATGAAGTTCCTATTTTAAATTGTTGGAATGAAATCCGCAGTGACTGGCTAGTTATTTTGGAAGTGGCTAACCTAGCATAGCGATGTCCGTAGGAGGATCTGCTAGCAACAAAGTTTCTTTTACTTGTTACTGCGATGTCGAACATGCGTTGTTCTGCACAAATATAGGCTACTATTAATGGACGCATGGATAGTTAGTTTGCTGCTTCCTTTCAGATTTTATTGCATCAGGGACGCAGGACGCATACCTAACAACATCACTGTCTATGTGCACAGTTTTCCACCAGCTTTTTTTTTTTTTCTTTTCAAATCCTGACACTTGCTTGGCTCCATTGTAAACAACTGATGCTTCTCACCGCTTGTGAACTCTTTGGAGCCCTGGGGAACAAGTATAGAACATTTCTCTGCTCTGAGGCATGGCTTTGGGGGAAAACTAACAAAAGCATGGACTTTTGAATTGTGTGTATTCTGAAAATGTAATTCACTCATGTTGTTTCTATCTTTAATCTGCTCATTATCAAATCTATAACACAGTTTTCTTTAACTTTTCTTTCTTTGCCTTCCCCAACTTTTTTCATAGTGTTGGAATCAAATTTTGGATCTGTTTATATGTCCCATACAATAAAAGGGCCAAGTTAACACACTGAAAACACAATTTTTATTGGATCTTAGGTAGTTCGTGAACATTTCTCAAAGTAAGTCTTATAGAGGTACAAGCCTCACTTGGCCTGAAGATTGTATAAAGTGGGCTCAGGAATGCTTTTGACCTTAGCCAGCAACAGTATCTGTTCTTTCCCTTAATCTTTGCATCATTTTGAAGCAACAAAAAAGGAAGATGTGGGGCAGTAACATAATTTGGAAAATAAAGAATCATAGGATACTTGGATGCTATATACTTGTGCACATCATCAGTTTTCTTCTATGTTTAGCTTACAGTACACTGGCTTAAGAAAATAGTTCGATTTTGATTTCAGGTGAGCATTTTAGATATATCCTGGTTTAATAATAATGTAACTATTGGGCACTAGTGGGCACTGTCAACCACCACAAAGGTTTCTGTGGGGAGTTGCATAGTCTCCCTGTGTTAGTGTGAGTTCCCTCTGGATGCTCCTCTTCCTACCACAGTAAAAAAACACTAATGTTGACAGGTACCGTGTGGATGAGCATGGTTGTTTGTCTCTGTTGGTCCTGAGATAGACTGGCAACTTGTCCAGAGTGTACCTTACCTCTAACTCAATGCCAATGTGTAGAAAGTATACATTCAACTCAATGGTTTGTATAGAAAGTATAGAAAAAGTATTTAAAATAATCATTTCATCAGTATATCAATCAATATATAATAGTAACATTCTTTCAGGACCTATTTCTGCATTGAGTAATTTTACTTAGTTGCTCACAGTGCTTGTTTTTTACACTTGCATGACCATAAAATGCAAACTTTTCAGTGTAGTTTGATTTACAAGAGAACACTGTACTTTTATGGTGTGGTATTAGCTCTTTTCCTCTTGAGTAAAGGAAATTAATCCTTGCACCACTGCAGGCGACTAATGTAAATGAAAAGATTTAGAAACCACTATACATAACCACATGCTATTTAGAACGTGTATATAGACCTTTTAAGTCCAGATTTTATAACACACCAAATATTATGCTTTAACTTTAGAAATGGACTTTTATAGGACCACTGTTATGCTAGTTTCTCTTAAAAAAATAAAATAACCCTATGAGTGGAAACTGGAAGACTGATGCAACCCAGGTTGGCTTGGGGTGACTAACTTAGGAAGTATTAACTTTAAATCAGAAGGTTTTTGGCTTAACTATCCTCAGTCTATATATATTTAAGTGATACTGCGCCATGCATTAACCCCTTAATATTCCTAAATTACAAGCCATTTCTCACCTGTAATTCACTTTGGATTAAAGCATCTGCTAAATAAGTGTAATGGATGGAAACAAAATAGGACTGTTTTATGTTGCTGAAGAAATATTATTTAAATTCATCATGATTATTGTAAAGAAAACTGATCTTCTTCCCTAAAAACATGGTGGTGAAATGTATTCTTGCGTAGGTGTGTTACAAGCAGCCATTCTCTAGGAAAATGCACACCCATGTAACTTTTCTGTACACAAGAAATACAAGCGGTGTTCATTTGGTCCTGAGGTCTTTTAATCTTTTAACGAGTTTTAAACTTTAAAAGTTTTAAACAACAGTTTTTTTCTTTTTTAAGTCCCCTGAACACCAACTAAAAACTTAATTTCCTAAACCTAACCTGGTACTTCATTTTTCTGCCTTTTGTCAAGCAGCTTTACGGTGAAGAAGAGAAAAAATAATGAATATAAGATTGGAAACACTGCTGTGACCGTCCTTACCAGAGAATAAACATGCATATTCACAGTAAAACAAGAACACATTTCTGCTGGAGCTTAAGTCCTAGTAAGGATTTTAAATTAATTTGTTCTCTTCCTCAAAAGTAAAATGCAAAATGCAAATATTTAGAAATGACATGCAGGTAAATTTGTGCATGCATTTGAATTATAATAGACATCAAGAATATTTGGTTCACAATGAAATAAACTGATAACCCTGGACTGTGCTGCCAAGAAGCTGTCCAAGGTTTTGAGCTGATTTTTATCCGAAATTATCAAGATTCAGAAAAACGTTTTCAAAAGATAAATGAAATGTTAGACACAGGATAAGATCAATGCAACTAAGGACTTTTCTTTTCCAGCTATTCCTTTTTGGCAAGGAAAAGTCCAATTTTTATTTATTTTCCGATCCAAGATTTATAAGCTGCCATCTGCCAGTGGGCAACGCTCAGCTGGATTATTTACCCAAAGAAAATATGGCTGTGAAAAATTCATGTCTGCGTGTCAGTCTGACCCTTGGTCATCTCCTGTCTATCCCACCTCCGGGATGAGAAAAGCCCCTCAGTACTGATGAGTGATGAATGCTGGAGAGGAGGCAGGCCAGACGGTCGTCTCTCTGCGGCCTTTGACATCCTCTTTTGCTCTCCCCTTTTTCACCCCGTCAGAACAAGTTGCAGACAATCAAATGTGTATAACCTTGTAATGCGCATCATTGGGACTGAGCTTAATGTTTGGTCCATGAACCATTTCCTTGAAGAAATTTTTATCAACACAATATGACAAACCATGTTTTATGCAATGTTTACATTGATACACTGTCGAATGGTTAAATTTGATCAACTCAAGATTTAATTTTGGGGGTTGTGACACTGAAGATGAAGCATTCCACTAAAAAACAAACAGCCTCTACACTGATTGGCGAAGACTGAAGGCATGCTTTGAGCCTTGGGACTTCCATCAAGCAATAAGTGTCGAGTTCATGAGGAAGTCAAATATTCAGTGTGAAGAGTGAGAAGTGGCTCTTTGCATCTGTTTGGCTGAAGGGGGCGTTTCAGCCCGCTTTCAATGCAGCTAAAGCCTCTATGATGTGCTATGTGTATTTTAAATTAAATGAGTGTTTCCCAGACATTTCTGTTTAAAACTTGTGATAATATTCGTTAATAATATACAGGATTGGTTTTATTAGGAGGGCACAAGCTTCCAAAGCTAAACTGAAAACACCCTTTTTTTATATACAACTTCAATAAACCCAAATGAATTTATAAAGAATGTTTGAAAACAACATTGGTTGACCAAAGTGCTGTATATACGTGAAAAGTATGTAAAATGTTGTTTTATGAGCAGTATGACAAGTCATTTCATGCAAAGACTGTTAATCATAAAATAGATTTCTAGCAGTTTCTGCTTCCAGTTCTCGAGTAACTCTTAAAATCCTTTGGGAAGGAAATCAGCCACCACTTTGTAAAGAAGACTTACTGAGTGATCCATTTGCCCTTCCACAGATGAGAAAGTTAATAGGTTATATCCTTGTCCTCAGCTGGGATTGCCATTTCCTCTCCTACTGACCTGTACATCAGATGCTTGACTCTTGCAGGAATCAAGGTGAAGAAGAACAAACATGAAAACTGGAATCTGGAGGACTGAGCCGTGTCTGAGGTCTTGGGCTTAAAAAAGAGTTTTGGGACTGGGGCTCTAGCCACTCTGCTGTCCGCCAGACTGTGAGGAAAGATTGGAAAAGTCATCAGCCAGCCAGGCCCTTGCTTAAAACACGGGTGGTCACCACACAAAGTCTCCAAACAAATGGATTTACATGATGTGATCACTATCTGATGCACTGCAAGGGAGGGCAAATGCAACATAAATGGCACTTTCCTGTTGAAAGAGAAATCCTGGATGATGTAAAAGCGCTGTGTTTGAGGGTGGCCAGAGAAAACAGATGAACAGGGCTCTGTTTGTATTCTGCTGCAGGCAGGCAGCTGCAGACCGGGTTGCCTTTCTGTACTCACAAAGTCAGTCATAAAATTTTGTGTGAGGTGAAAGATGGAAGTTGCTGCCTTCTTTATGCTGACTGACTACAGGGGTCAGTCAGAGTGGTGTAAGGGAAGGAGGCATCAGTCAAACTAAAACAAGTAAATAAAAATCATGAAACACATTCACTTAATTTAAAAATTCTGTTATTTTGTCTTATAGAGCAAAACAAAAATGACCAATTTTTTATGGATAACTTGTCATTAGGATGAATGGAAGATGCACAGCAGCTTGACTAAAACCACAATAAATAAAATCTTTAGACCTGGCTCAGTAAACAAACTCTTAAAAGATTGACATGATTCCCCAAGCATAGTGGAGTTGGCTCTGTGCAACAAATTTTTAGATCATATGATTTGTAGGCAGGGGTTGCCACAACTTCTGCCCAGCATGCCCACTATCATGTGGTGCAGTGTATTCAAACCACTGATGTAAACCATTTCCATATGGCACTGTCATTTGAAACGAACTGACCACTAGAGGTCGCAACAGTCTCACCACAGATCACAGCCAAACGGCACCAGACAGGTAAAGCTCACTGTACTTCCTTTGTTCATGGCGTATTCCACCTTTCTCAGTTCATTGTAAAACCTGCATATGTCAGGCTGGAATATACAACAATGGAGCGTCTTTTTAGTTTGACCATATATGTAATTTTTCTTTTTACTCTGGGAAGAATCTGCGTCTTTCACCTGCATCAACATCTTGTCGTTTCCCCTCCAGCTGAAGCCCCCTATAAAGATATGGCCCACCGGCTGCTCTTTGTGGTTCATGTCCCTGACCATTGGTCCATAGGTCAGACCACCAGTCCCTCTGGGGGCAGAGTCCTCACCTTTCTCCCTTTAAAACAACAGCAACGGCCGGGTCAGGGCTCTGTTTTTTTTTGTTTTTCTTTTTACATTTCCTCAAGATGGCCACCAGCGGGACCAGCTGCAGGTAGAGTACTAATAACATCTGGTGGAACAGTAACTGTGTGATGTGCATGCTCTAAAACATTTGTAATTGTGATTTCTCCCCTCTTAAAATTTAAAAAGGCTTCGCTAAATACACAAATTATAGCCTGCATGGTCAATATAAAAGCTTAATGAGAGGACTTGACAGTCAGAGTCAGATTTGTATGTTCTGCTCAGTTACAGGTTGGTTTTTACTGTTTTTATTTTTACATACCACCGTTACTGGTCCAGTGTGACTTTGTCTTTGTCTCAAGTATGCATGCATGCA
This sequence comes from Craterocephalus amniculus, assembly GCA_036024015.1. Classification (NCBI taxonomy): domain Eukaryota; kingdom Metazoa; phylum Chordata; class Actinopteri; order Atheriniformes; family Atherinidae; genus Craterocephalus; species Craterocephalus amniculus. The sequence goes on from JAVQJG010045393.1 coordinate 5,987, forward strand.
TACATACACACGCACATATGCAGACAAAGATAAATATGTTAGCCCTGCTCTCTCTTATTTTTGGAGGCGTAGTAAGGTCTTTTGCCAAATCCAGCTTTAAACTTCCTGGCCCCCAGTCCAAATGGCTCTGTAACAGTTAAGAAACCTCCCGGGCCCACAAAGACAGAAAAGAAACAGAGGAAAAAGTGCAACTGGCAGCCAACCACATATACACTGAGCTCATCCCACCAGGCAGCAGTAAATCATTATGAAAGCAAAAGACATTGTGGTCGATGCTATCATCTAAGACCAATAAAGCGCCCATTTGTGCGAACAACCTCCTCACATATAACTGTCACTCTCACTGTCAGCTGACATTTTTCTGTTTGGCTTTTCATGGCATCACAGTGTTTAAGAAAGAGGTCAAAGGTACAACAAGATTGGAACAATGCTTGTGTAAAAGACAGATATTTAAGCTCTGTTGTGTCTTTAATGGTGTGGAGCCGACTGACAAGGATTTGCCTGGAGGATGTCCACAATGTTCCAAAAAACAGACCGAGACATAATTCACTCTTCCTAATAAATTGCAATCTGGACTTCTAATGGTGGTTGTAATCAGTCTAACTGTTTGTCAAAATGAAAATAGTGTGTTTCTGTTGGTAGAACACAACTGTGAATTTCAAAGACCTCCTGTAAGAGGCCAATTGGCTTGTTCTTTTCCATGCTCCTGGGATATTATTCCCCCTTGAAAGGTTTTATGTCCAAACAGCCCAAATAAACAAAAAGAGGATATGATTAAGAGGCTCTGGTATGTAATACACAGGAGACTTAGTTGTTCACGTGTTTAAATTCAGTTCTTCACATAGATTTAGCTCTTTGGCTTTAGAGCAGTTTGAAAAGGGTTACCCCCAACTTCATCTGAACGTGTGGTACCCTCCAATGTTACACTCTTCCCAATGTCCTGCATTAAAGGGAAGAAAAGTAACAGTATGTTTCTTTGACAAGTCTGTAGGCACCTCTTTCCCAATGGACCTTGCTTTGCCCTCAGTTCAAAAGGGGCGTAAGCGGTTTGTCTTTGGCTTAAAATACATGGGGTTCTGCCAAGTTCAACCCAGCCTACAGACACTGACTACTATTAACTGGCTTCCTGAGCAAGACAGAAAGGGCAGAGTGCGTCTGTGTGTGTATGGGAGGAGGTTCACAGAGGGGTTGGCGGGATTGTCCTGTGCACCTCAAGCTTCTGCCCTGTGATCTGGAGGCAAGCTGAGATAGCAAAGCCTTGTCGTTAGACCACAGTTTATTCTGTGAGTGAGGAAAGGGGACGTGGCCATGCAACAGTATTTACTTCATCACTGACTTTATGTGGGTGGTCCCCTCCTCCTTGCTGAAATACAATGGCTGCACCAGACACTGCACACTCACATACTGTCCTGCCTCATTGGAAAAGCCATAAAACACGAGTCATCAGGGCTCCCAGGCTGTGCATGATATATTTTTTCTGTTTCCTCACAGGTTACCTTACATTATTAGTTTTTTGCCAAAAGAACTGAAAGAATCTTCTTTTTTTCCTTTTTTCTGACAGAAATGTTTCCTCTAGATATTTCGATTTCATTATTATAACTTGCTATTAACCACACCATTTTTTCCCCTTTCTTTGTTAATGAAAAACATTTTGGTCCTGATGTTTTGACAAGACCACTGGGACTTTTTTTTTTTTTAGCAGCAAGCTTGTCATTAGTCCACTTAACTTCGGTAAACCTGAAAGACATGGTGGATGCCAACAAAGTGTATCCAGTGAGATTTTGATGTGTAGAATCAGCTTTGGCCAGCGGTACATGTATGACCCCTGCTACATGACCTGCAGCACTGGAAATGAAGCAGACCAACTTTGTAATTTCTCTAAACTGACATCTGACCAGAGAGGAAATCTAGTCCAGTCTGGCTTAAATTATTTCACTTCCATTTTTAATGCCTCACTGGAGATGAGAAGCTGCAGTATAAACCAAGGACAAATGATTAAAGTATTTACTCACACATGGTAAACATATCCAAATGAATCTGTCACTTGCACATTAGATCAGCATTAAAATAAGTCAGTGCAACTAATTCTGCTGTTGATAAATCCTTTAAAATCCTCCTTCAGTACAAAATTTTCACAGGCAATTTCCCATTTTCCTTTGACATTTTTTTTCTTTCTATCAGTACAGGCATAGAAGTCAAACATACAAACACACACACGCACACACACAGGCACAGTAATAGAGATGTAACTGGAAGAGTTGTAGCAGCATATGGATGCCATTTGCAAGCTGCACTGAGAATGTATAGGTCAGTCTTACCCTTTGGTATCTCTTTATCCATCTGTTTTCACATTACTTGCAAATTATAGTGTCCTCCAGACCCAAATGAACATAAATCAGGCCGGTGAAAGAGCAGAAGTTTTCCCATCTGTCATAAAACAATGATTTAAAGTACGGGTTGTCAAAATATGGCGCTGTGAATTCGCCCCGCTCCCCAGCAGTAGGAACACAAAGCACCATCTCATTGGAGTAATTTATGGCCTCTGAGGGAACACAGGGTGATTAGGGCTTAGGCCACCAACAGCCAGAAAAACAGTAGGAGCTCCAATAAGGATGGCTGGAAAACCTAGACCAAATTTATCAAACAATTCAGTGAAATCTATTTCTGTTTGGAGAGGAGAGCGAGATATATAGCCTGTTTAGTATATTGGTACGTCTCTGGAACATTTGGTCACACTGCATTTGTGAGTTTTGGAGATTCAACATTAAATAGTCGTAGCCGAAGACATTTGATGTATTGGTCAGCTGAGGTTCCAGAGGCCAAATCAAATATACAATGGGACATTCTTGGACTTTAAACAACATGTTCGTGTAAATGATGTCACCGCGTCTCTATAAAATTGTTTCTTTTCTGAAGGTGGAGTTTTAGGGTGAAAGCAGCTGTGTTCAACAGTGGCTCTGGGTGTTTGGCATCAGTATACAAATAGATGGGTTTGAAAAAAAAAATGCTTTTCATGACCGGCTTTACCTTGAATGGCCTTTATAATGACTGAAAGATATATATATACTGTAGTGACTAAACTGCACAGAAAACATGGCTTCCTGTATAGTTAGTTCATATGTCAAAAAGCAAGAGGAAATGCAAAAATAAGGAACTTTGTGTTAACTAAAGAGGGGAGGCTTCCAATTAATACTTTTGCTCATTGAAAAATTAATAAATTGATGCATGTTTCCTGTAAACAAGAAATTAACCTACATTCATAATATAAACCTAATACACTAATTTACTGTCCACTCACACATAATGGGACCATAATAAAGAAATAATTTCACAAAGATTCTTGAGCCTTAATATGTTTAAAAATCAGTTTTTCTCTTTCTTTGGCGACCTACATAACAAGGAGACTTTGCAACAGATTTTACAGTTCTTGTATACCCGTCTCAGAGGAAAAAGTAGATCATTTGCAATGATGCATTTTGTCTAAATCAATTCATCTTCAGTTGCTTTTTTCTCCAAAGGGAATCTTCTACTATGACTGGTCAGATATTTGGTTTTCATCTATTTTTACAACTGCACTTTTGGGTCCCTGGCCAGTCATTGGCTCTGTCTGGAAGAAGTCATGCATCCGGCCCCCACACAGCGTACAACCTTCAGGACTTCTCCATGCCGACCTACAGGTGTTTTGCCATTGCAGTCTCATTCTGAAATGAATTTGTTGTTGTTATGATCGGATACAGTACAAGTTATTCTGTGTGCAAGAATCAAAATCACTCAAAATTTCTAGCAAAGGCATTCATGGTTTACTTAGAGTAAACCATGAATGGAAGGAATAAATACATTAATCAAATTAAAATTTTTAATATGAATTAGTGGACTAGCATTTTTTTTTCTTGATGTAAATTAATGCGCATGTTTTGGACTCCTGAAATATATTTAACCCTGACTCAAATCAACAATTCTCTACAAAGCTTATTTGAGATAACTGTGTCACTATTTTATAAACTTCTTAACCATCCAAGCATCAGGATGCTCTGTATGTCAAATCCGCAAAAGGGTTTTTGCATCACCTCTGCTGTCCACCCTGGGATCCAAACGCTATTCTGGCCAAATAGTTACTCATATCTCAGGGGAGTTCCCCAACCCCTCACTGGGGCTCTTAAACCTCTGAAGTGGAGCGAAGTTCAGGGGCCTTTCGAGCTACGGCCACACAGACCCTGATATCTGTTTGAACAGAAGGTAGTCCCCAACTCTCCTCTGTTTGTGTCCGCAGCTTCCTCCTCCAGTTAGGGGGATTTTCCCATACAGTCCATCATTCCGAAGGGGCCTTGAAATATGTTCTTTTTGTTTCCATGATGGAGCTTGATGGGAAGAAAAACAGAATTTATAATGAATACAAAGATTTAACTATCATTTATTCACTGTTTGTTATTATTATATTTATTTTTATTATTATATTTTAGATGAAGCCTTCACAGACTAGTCATGATAAATTAATTAAAGTAGGAATTCCCATTTTTAAGTTTATAAATTTACAGTAAATGCATACTGTCATACTGATGTTGTAAAGTAAATTGAAATTTGAATTTATATGCTGCATAACAAAGTTGAAAAATTACAATTAAAGAGAGAGAGAAGTTTCAAAATGTTGAGGATAGACTGTGTATGCTATGAAGCTCAACAGGTCTCCTCCATGGAGGTGGCCTCAGCTGGGCTGCTATTGCATCCCATGTCAACACCACTGACAGCAAAAAGCACTTAGGGACCAACAGATCACTTTACCATTCCTTCAGCAGGAAGGGAAGCCTCGAGGTGGGCGGTGGAGGGTTGAGAAAGGGAAACTGCAGGGTTGCGACTGCACGCTTAAATACACACTGGCCAGTAGGTGGGAGTGTTGGTGCTGGTTTGTAAGTACCTGGAAGAACTAATACATGTCAAGAGAGTTTCAGCTAAATTAAATTTCAGAAAACTAGAGTCCCTTGTTTTTGCTACTTCTCAATATTCAGCCTATGCCAGCGTGAGCTGACCTTCCAATTTTTTGTCCTAATAGAGTATAACTGAAAACATATAAGGTAATTCCAGAGCATTAGTGGAAGAAATTTATATTAATGCAAAAATAGTTTAACATAAATACAAATATTTCAGTTTAAGTATCAACGGGGGCATTTTAAAGTGTGCTTCTGTGGGGCTCCCTATAATAGGATCGTTAATAAGCAAGAAGAGAATGATGGAGATGGAGAAAGGCCAATCGTTGAAAACTTTTTTAACTAAAAGGTAAGGAAAATAATTAAAAATTGAATGAAAAAATAATTTATTAGTTAGTTGTTTTTTTGACAATAATATAACAACAATGTTAACATTAACAATATTAATTTAGGGCTTTGTACTTCAGTCAGATGGCTGCTGGAAGGAATGATCTTCTTTACCTCTCTGTCTTGCATCGGACCAAGTCTCTCACTAAACACACTTTGTTGTTTCATTACTGTGTTGTGGAGAGGATGTGAAAAATCCTCCATCATAAAAGCCATCATATTTTCATTTAACGCTTGCAAACAAGTTATTTAGCAAAAATATAAACAACGAAAGTATGAGAATTATTCATGTGTTTGGCCACATATGATTATTTTCATAAGGGGGAAATGTGTAAATTAAATGAAACCAAAACAAGAATAAACTTTAAATATTTATTGGATGACTTAAAATCCTCCAGTGGCACCAAGGGTTCATTTATGTTTGCTTCTAATGAGTGTGGTCACTGTCAGTTGATCTTATTGAGATGGATAATTCAGCCATGAGCAGCATATGGCTCACAACCTTGCTCTCATTAGCTTTGTGGGTTACCATGGTGGCACATAATTCTAGAAGTAGCATAAAAATAACTGAACAACACAAACATTAAAAATATACACACTTATCATTTTGTACAAATGATGCAATAATACATCAAACAAATTTTCTGAATAATTGTTTTTTTTATCAAACCATCACTGATGAACCAATAGAAAGTATTCAAACTGCGTGTAAACCCAAGCAGTACAGTATTTGAGCTTATCTGTAGAGATTGTTGCCTTGTTGCCGATGAGATTTTGCAACCAGGTGAGGCCAGGCGCCAGTTGAAGCGACACAGTCTCACCTTCACTAAGCTCGACTATGAGGATGTCTTTTAACGTGGGGAACTGTAGCCATTCATGGCCAGCCAAGCGTTTCAATGAGCCACATTAGCTGTTGCACCACTGTTTTCCAAAAGGCAACTCCAAACTTGCTTTGATGGCAGAAAAGCTGGCCCACGACTCACTTTGTCATTCTGATGAGTCTGTCTTCATTTTGATCTGCTGAGTCTTGTAACCTTTATTATACTGAAAGTTAAACCAGGCAGGATGTGGTTAGTGCATAAACTGGCTTTCTCATTTAATTGAATTTTTGGCCTTTTGAGCTGATAAGTTAAAATTGTAAATAAGATATATAAGTGATGTTGTTTGGATTTCTGTTTGTAAGGCATGCCAGTGCATGTGTGCATGTCCTTTTATCAAAATTAATATCCCACAAAAAGGATGTTGGCCATTTCTCATGTCCTCAATCACTCATTCACTGAAAGCTATTTGTAAGTCACACTTTGGCTTTGAAGGGAGTCGGGCACTCACAAGAGAAGAATTCCCTCTGAGGGTAAAATCCTCTGGATGAGACCTGTGATTATATCTATATTAATGGCTCTGTAAGTCTCCAAAGATGTTTTGTGCACCCGATGCATAGTATTTATCACAAAGACAAGGATCATCTTAAAATGATTATCGTGCAGAAATATCAGTTTCTTTTTGAGAGCTTGTGCTGTGCCTTTGGTCTTGTTGTGCAGACCCTGCTGCCAGATGCAATAAATTATTAGCCTAAATCAGAACCGAATGCCAGCTTTACAGCAAGACAGCAACTCATGTTGAGGGAAAGAAATCTTACGTTTGAGGCAAATCAGCTTTGTGTCAGGGTCTTTCCGTGCAATGTCCAAGGCTATTATTTACTAATATAGGCCTACATCTCACATGGATTTGGGCTGTCTCTGAGAGAACATTGCATCATCAAGCTTTATGAGGAATCAAATTAATGAGTATATTTTATTCCATTCCCATCAAAAACACAAAAATTAGTCTAGCCAAGCAGCTAAAAAAATGCTAGCTACACAATATATATACATAAGATCTTCCTTGCATCTATAAGAAAATGTTTTCTTTTAAAAAATACATGCAAAATATTAAATGGCATGCGGCATTTTAATATGAAGAACACTTTAACATTGCCAAACAGAATATCAAGCATGATATCTTAAAATTAAGAAAAAGCTAATTGAAATGTTGTATATTTACAAAGCCTCATAAGGGTCTCCTGAATTCTAATAAGTTATGAAATAATGACACAAAAAAGCTGTAAGGTTTCAAACCCAGGTAAATGCATGAAAGGAACTTAACTTACAATTCTAAGAATAAAACCTCTAAATACTTGGCATACTGAAAAACATCAACTTTTTACTAAAGTGAAATAAAGCTGCAGTATTTTTGTTTTTTATTGTAGTATTCTGACCATAGAATAAAAGGGATCCTGAAATGCAGCAGAGACTACACATCCATGGGCTAAGTGCAATGCATTGCTTCCACATAAATCTAAATGTGTCATACTGGCATGTCACACCTCTTCATCATATTAAATGAAGCAGCTCCTCACAGTTCATTGACAAGATATAACAGCCTCCCTTGCTTCTCTGGAACTTTGAACAATCGAAAAGCAGGCCTATGCAAACTCTACCCAAACTGTATGTCCTCTTTACAGGCAGCATCCGTGAACAGTCATTTAGTACTTCCTGGATGTACCCATGAGCCCCATGGGAGCTGTCAGAGGTCAGCAATAACCAGAAAAGAAATATATGAACAGGCTTTCCAATAAATAATGCAACTCTGATCAGCATGCTGGCTGTAAAATCAATTCCAGGTGGGTTGTTGATGTTTAAAACTATCAAATGAACACCAGATCATAATGCTAAGGATTCTTTTCTTTCGCTCCCTTTCCTACTAAAGACACAGAAGTGAAAGTCTACATTCAGCAAACACCACATCTTTGAAAAAGGGTATGATGGATCAGAGCCAAGGGGAAAGATTTCTGACTGCATAGATCTGCCTCTGTGCAGTGTCCGTCCATTTCTTTCAAGAAAACCTCACTTATAAATGCTCACAGCATGTCAGCTACACCATGCTTATTATTTCCTCCTATGCCATATATCATGTTAAGCCTCTGTCCTTCAAGGATTTCCTTACTTTTGCAATGTGTGAGTATCACTCCTCCTATTCAGGGAAAATGTGATTTGAATAAAGGGAGGTAAGCAGTTAAACGGATCATGCATTTGCCATGTAATGTGTCCACATTATGGACGAAAGATGAAATTACTGTTTTCGAACAAAAATGATAAACTGAGTTGAGAAAAAACATGTTTTTAAAATGTTTCATGTTCATGACTGTAATGTAATTTTCCACACTGAAGAGGGACATATTCAGAAATAAGCCCCAAAGATGTGAAAACTAAATCAGCCAAACTAAATCAGTGTGCAAGTAAGTCATAACTGACATTAGGACACCATAAGATAATTTTATGATTTATAAATCTCTGGAATTTCCATTTAATAAGATATAAAAGGGATCTGATAACACTTTAAATGTCATTTTTAAATTCATACTGACAGTATTTTCTCATTTAACTGAGCTAACATTAGGGTTTGAAAAAAAAGTGCATTTGAGGCTGGAGTCACACAAATATACAGTTTAACCTTTTAACAGCCAACTACTGTTTGGTAGAGCAAAATTCCAGTGACTATTGGGAATTACATTTGGAGATAAACCCTCTTCAGCTCTACCATGTGGATTGGGTATTTAATGTCAAAATTAAGTGTTTTTTGTTAATCAAATTACACTTTCAAATGACCATCTTAATATTGTTACAATATAAATAACTCTCATATCAATTAACTGATAAGAAATATTCTTCTTATTATTGACCAAAGGAAAAAAATGCAAAGAAACCTTTTTCTGTTGTTTTTTTGCAAATTTTACAGGATTAAGAAGTTGAATCAAAAAAGATCTTTGTTTATGGGCTGGACTTCAACTGAAAAAAAATTCTCTTTGATTTTTGGATTATATGTGAATGTGTGCAATAAAAATTTGTTGATATTATCACAACTGTCAATTGTCAAGAGATAATGTTCATTGTTCTGATTTACAAGATAATCCTTGTAATTTTTTTATACCATAAAATATGACTTCTAGTAACGCTGTCCTAACATTTGGCCAACTGGCAAGAGAGAAATACATCTCATGTGAGCACATCAACCCTGGAAGAGACCTTCTTGTAAAATTCATTGTGAAGAAGCCACGCGGTCTCCTTAAAAGGAGAGTAGGAGGAGGGTTGGTTAAGGGCTGTAGTTAAGGCCAACATACATCAAAGGCACAACCTTTCACTGTGACACATATCTGACATCCTGTTCGGGTTTTAAAAAAAGGTTGGAAAATGTATTAAATGATGGTATGGTATTTATAAAATCATGGTATGAACAAAATACACTGAATTTACAAGTGACCATCACCTCCATTGAAGCCATTTTACTAGTTTTCATGACAGCATGTAAAGACCATACATTATAATAAAACTTTGCAATCTTCTTGTTGGCTTTAGGCTCTAACATCACTTGCTTTGGCTTAAAAAGATAATTACAATGCATTAAGATACAAGTACAGTAACAATAATGTTTTTCTGCCAGGGTGCATGTGTGCCACATGGTCAAGTTTTGGAGATGAGCACTGTTTCCCTGCATATTGGACCTCCAGCTACAGTATGGGATTGGAACCAGTAAATGACTTAACTTTTTATAAAAAATAATAAAGAGTTATTAGTCATGGGTCATTAATGTGTTTTTATCTGTGACCAGCTAGTGGTCATCACTGAGTCTGCAATAATAATGTTCATGATTAGCCCAGATAACAAGTACTGAAATAATTGCATTCACAACTGGATCATACGTTGCTTTACCTTTTCAATACTACACTGCAATGTTTAACATAAATCTTCATTCATTTAGATGATGATTTAACTTAATCCTCTTATGCATAGTGAGAGCCATCTTAACAGGGGCTGTTACTGTAACTTAACCCCTGTGTGCATTGCTTTGTAGGAATATGTTTTTATACTCAATTGTGGTTCTGACAGGATGTAAGAAGAATGCCCTGGAGCAAGGGGGAAGAGAGCAATCAAATTAGGATGTAATGACATCATCATCAAAACAGTTTTTAATGGGTTTTGCCAAGCAGAGCAGCACAAAGCATTTGAGCTGAGGATATGAAAGGCCCGAAACAGCATTTTCTCATTTAAAGTAACTTAAGCTAGACTTTCACCTCTGAGTTGTGCTATTGGGTCTTCAGAAATACCTGTTGTGAGAAGTTTGACACGGTCTGTTTGTGGTTAAGTTGGCCATGCGTACCCCTGCAGCAGTTTCATGTATTTCCTTCACACTTCTGTCAAAGCACATAATGAGTGACAGATCATATTCCCAAAGAAAGACTGGAAGTACAACTGCACCACAGTTTTTCCAAAGTGTGTCGATATACTTCCCAGTGTTGATGATATCCATCGGTTTAACACTTGGATCAAGCAGTTTACAGCTAAGATTATTACAGACAGATTATAATGTATGATCAAATATACGTTTTGTCTCCCTGAATACAGATATTAGTGTTCTGAATTTTATTTCAAAAGACAACCTGGCTTTTAAAAATGGTAAAAGTAATCAGTTTAAGACTTTTTTCTTGTCATATCACCACATTTCCTTTTGGGATCTTATGCCATGTGATTTAGACCAAGACAGTTTCTGTAGCTTTTGATACAGCACCGGCTAAAACAAACAAATCTTGCACTATTACGCTGACTCCTATCAAATCTCTGGGTCCACATGTTAGTTCTAAAGTAAACTGTCCAAGTAACTGGCTAATTTATGTAAACACAGAGAAAATGACTGCTAAGCCCAGTAGCAGTGGTAAATCCCAAACTACTGGAGTCTATGATTAAACACACTCAGCTTCAGAAAAACAAACTTTAACTTCTGCTTTCTAATCGCACATTTAATCTAATTTTCTCTCTCGGATCAGGGTTGGTACAGAATCTTCTAAATGTCCTTAAATGCCCCTTCAAGTACTGTTGTTAACTTGCTGGGTTTCATGTCCAGACGCCTTTGCCAGCTACTCATGATTAAGTGTAGATAGGGGCTGAGTGAAGCAACTTGTCTTAACAGAAGAGTTTCTTGTAAATGAGTCAAAAGACATTTGAGTAAAATTTCCCTGAACGTAGTTCATGCCTCTGACAGTTTATCTATTGGTATCTGCCTTCATGCTTAAGATGATTAAACAAATAATCTAGAATTGCACGTAAGACAGTTTTAATCAGGTAATAGATACGATAAAAATGTTATGGCAGTTTCTATAATATAAATCACAAAAAAGAATAATAACTTCAACCAGCCTACTGTATGTTCAACATCAGTGCTATCACTTTCTGCAGCAGCACACCATCAGAATCATAATTAGTCCTAGTAAGATGGATCCACCTCAGCATTTTGTTGATTTAAGATAAGAAATTGGTTGCAATGTTTGTTTGCTCCAGTAATGTCTTACAACTGAAATATCTTCCGCCCCAGTCCAGAGTAATCAGGGTGTATTCTGTTTGGCATGCTTGAGTGCTCCTCAAGTCCACTGGGTGAAGGGGAACTACACTGGATGTCAGCCCAGCTGGAAAACTGTCCTGTGAACTGCTCTTGAGCTGTGAAATGAACAGCGTACACATGACGCAGTTATATGTAGAAGCTCAATGGCAATGATGAGACCCCAAATATCTAACACAACTACTTCAAATTCATAGGTATTTAAAAATCTGAGCTAAGCGGCAACGTCTTATTCCTTTCATATGTTTGTTTATGCAGTGATCAATTGGTTGTAAAAGTAGCAGTCAGCTACAAATTATGTGTGAGCACGAGTGCTCCCCAAGCCGCACTCGCACTCAGCTGGTTTTGATGCAGGGATGGGATCATGGGACGAGACTTGGACGACTGTAAAAGAACTGTGGACTCTGGCGGTCTGTTACAATGCTCTGTGGGTGGGAACACACACTAGTGTCCTCAGCAACCCGAAAGCAGTGCTGGAATAAGTAGGCTCGACCCCATGGCCTGCGACGCAGTGGGCCAACGGCGCCTGTCGGCTGAGCCCAAAACGCCATTTCTACACCAGATGTATTTCTTAGATTTGGTAGTGCAACAACTTCAAAGTCTGACTTGATTGTTTTTGATTGTATGATTATTCAATGTTGCCGTCTTTTTCTTTATTTCTGGGGGGAAAAGATATTATCATTCAACCACACTTATTTAATTGCAGCAATTGGAGCCACTCTAATTGGGCCCTGCCTTTCATCTGTAATGGTAATGATTATGAGATTGTGCCTGTGCTGAGCAGTCTAGTCTGATGAGCAAGAGATGCATGATATGACTGCTTAAGCTGAGATTTTTCTGTTTTTTTTTTATCCTGTATTATACCCTCCCACGTTGTTAAACCCTTCTGGATCTTATGTGATATAATTCATTTATTTTCTATGGTTTGGTTCACACATCAAACAATTCCTATGTGCACTCACATTGTTCTTCATCTTGATGTTTGCAACTGATTTGATCTTTGTAATGGAGGTCTTGTATAAGTAAACAGTGAATGCCTGTTCAAATGTCAGTGTGTTTTGTCAGAGCTACGCAGATATTTAAAGAGTATCTTATCATGTTGATTTAAGCAATTAAACATGAAGTTGCCCTCTACAAGCTCTGACTGACTGTATCATCTTAATTTCTATCTACAAAACCTCAAAGCATTTTCTGTGACTCGATAAAGGGAACTTATCACAGTCATTACGTGGTTAAATGTCTGGCTATTTAAAGGAAAAGTTTGAATGTGAGGAAATGTTTGGCACAGTACAATGTGTTTAGGCATATAGTGGTTTGCAAATGCTTTCAGGCTGCATGTATGTTAAACAAAGTAATTAATCCTTAAACGATACCTTCCTCCAAACCTTTTGTGTGACCAGCATGCTTCGATGAAAGGATTATAAACAGGCTGTTCTTTGACCCAGGAAATTGTTAGTAGGGCCTTAATAGATGTTAAATAGACAGATTTTTAAAAAATCTTTTTTTGTAACATGGTTAAGAGTTTCTATGAGTAAAACTATTACTGCAGTGGAGATAATTCTGGATGTGTTTCCACATATGTGGAAATATATAAAATGACTTAATGGTAAAGTCTTTTGCCCTTATAAGTCAACCACAGCCAGATCATGATCTAGTCAAATGTGACAAAGCTTACAGGGAAAGATGGGCAGCGATCTGGACTCTACCCATGCCAGTATATAGGAGCTGTTTTTACAAGGATTATCACTTTCATCGCTAGGTAATTTATAACAACCCTCAGCTTCTGCAGACCTCGTATCTTTCCTAAAGCACTGTGCTTACAAATATGAGAGCAATGCTGGTAGCTTGGTTTCTCACCTTCTGCTCAAGTAGAAGGGTAGGGGAAAACAAAACATTCAAACAACCACGTTATCTTTGGCCCATATTGCAGGCTGACTCTTGTATATAAGCCCTGGTTGTGAGTGTCTGCAGAACAATCACCTGCATAGTGATGCAAAAGCCAAGGAATTTATCCAGAGGTCTTCATTAATCATCTCTTTATGTTTGAAATAAACTCAAACATCTTCAACTGGGAGCAAGAAGATTCCCGATAATTCTTTTGCAAACCTGATCTTGCTTAATCATTTTCATAAGAGTCAGTTTATGACATGTTCAAAAAATATTTGCACTCTTTTTAAACCCTTGCTACCTTGACAGAAAAGTACAAATAACCACAGTAGCAAAGACAAAACGACATGCATGGGCAAAGAAATATGTCTTATGTATTTTTGATCAATTACACTACAGAATATATCATGACATGTCACATCTTGTAAGGTAAAAAAAAAGAAAAGAAATTCAGAATTCAGAGTCGATTAAAAAGGCTTGACTGTCAAAACAGAAGGTGGTGTGTAGTCACAGATGTTATGTAGTCATGAATTGTGTCCTAACAGTGGATTTAAAAAAACGGTACCTAGACATGTATAAAGAAGGTTTATGAAGTAAAAATACCATTTATTTAGTTTGTGCAGAGTGTTTTCTTAGTGCATTGTTGTCATAACATCTGGGATGTGCTCTACCACTCCTTTCAGCAATGCTATTAAACACAGCAAAGTATAATTATTGTGGGTTGCAAATTATCTGTAAAGCCTAGTAGTTTGGACTATAATGTCATAACGTGATGATGCATAATATTAGTTATTATGTAAACTGTATGTTGGCAGTTGCCATAAAATTTTACTCCTTAAATCTTAATTACAAACTACATTTCTATTTAAAATTCAGCCACAATCCCAAAGGCTGACGTGTGGATACAATTGGATGTGTATTTCATTTTGTTGATAGAAAATACAGGCAAGAAATTCTCATCTATGTCTCTTTTAACCATTAACATTTGGTGCTGACTACAATCCAGATCTAGTAACCATAAAGTAATGAAAGTCAGTCCAATGGAATCCTTGTAGGAATGCATGTTAACACAATACAAAATAAGGCATAAAAGAAACCAGAAAAACCATCCACTAATGCACTACCAGTGTCTTCTGACTGCTTTGATGGAATGGCATTTAAGGAGTATTTCATCCCACGCATTATAAAGGAATATCCTATTTACCAGGCCAAATATAATCAGTATTTGGAAAGAAAAGGGCAAGAGAGCAAAAATGAAGGAAAAAAACAACATTTTTCTTAATGCTTTTTCGTGAACTTCTGTTCCAAAAAGCCACCCACACTTAACCATGTCGGGAGAAACCAGTCTCAAACTGGCACCTATTTATGGCCTTTGCTAGTGCCAAAGAAAAATTCCTCCCACAGAGAAAAAAACAACAAAAAAACTGGTGACTGTGTAGCTCATCCATCATTCACAAAGCCTTTAAAACAGGAGCAGGAAGGCTATGATTTGGTGACACACTGCTTTGATTGGTTTCCCCACTTTTGCTTTTGACTTCCTTTAAGGTTTTCCATTCTTTAAGAAAAGGCCATAACACTGTGGCCCATGAGCATTTTTATTAGCTGAAAAATCCTAGGCTTTTACCCAACTGGAATACTCTCATGTTCAAGTTAAGATATTCAAATACCAGCCACACGTGAATGCTGATGTTTGTGTTGTGTCGTGTGAACTCCTGACTTGTGTGACAGGCTGAGCTGCTGACATCATGAACTCCACTTAACCTGTTCTGCCTTGCTGTTCATAGAAAAAGAAAACAACCATGCGGCTGCTCCCGCCATACCTGCTTTGATGCCAATTAACTAATCTCTCAAAGGTTTAGTCAAGTATGCAAACACTGTCCCATTATCTGTGTAAAAATCAGTCCAATAGTCAAAATGACGTCTATTCAGCACGAAAACCAGAACATAACAGACATTCTTCCTCGTGTTAGAGTGAGTTTTGAATGCCAGTGTGATATCAGTTCTCCTTGTCATTTTTGATCCATTAAGGCAGTCATGGCAGCTATTGTTGAAGGTGTGAACTTCTACACAATGAAGATCACATACTCCGGCAGCTAAGTTATTATATTCATTCAATTGTAATCAAGCCTTTGGTGCTTTGAATGGAACTGGGAATCAGTTGCTCATGATTAAAGAAACAAAATGGATACTAATTCTAGTTGTTAAGAGTCTGGTTTTAACACAGCAGCACATTATATTTGAAACAAAAAAATAACAACTTGAAAATAAACATTGTACATTGTGGTTTGCTGTGAAAAAGCCTAGTGTCTGTTATAACTAACCATGCTTAGGAATAATAAATGGACAGAAACTTTGGTTATTACAATGCCCCTAGAAGCAGCAAAATAACAAATTGTCCATCCCCACCCATGAATATACTTGAAAACAGCTGTTATATACAGTTGGTGTCCTCTGTAGTAGACACTGCATAAAAGGGTTAAATACAAGCACCCACTTCACTTCTTAGAAAAACTGGATTAGACATAATAAACTGTTTTATGCCTAAAAGTAGGCTCACCCCACCGCACTTTTTTTAATTAAGTTTCAGTTTTCTTAAGTGTTTTTGATGGTCTCCAGACATTGAAGATGCACTTTTGCTGTTTTGTTTAAGTATATTATTAACTGAATGATCTATACATTTATAATCATCTATCATACACATTTAATACTATAGCTTGGAGATCCAGTGTGCTGGAACCTTTACACACAGACAAGGGCTGCAGTAATGGCTCATTCTACCACTATATCCACCCTGTATTTTTCAGAAATTATGTCAGTTCATCAAGGTGCCCAAAGGCAGAGACAAAGCCACACTGTCAAAAACTGTCTGAAAGATAAGGCATGACAGACGGTGGAGATGTCAACGATATGACAACAAAACAAGGCTGAGCAGTGTTGAACCTACAAAGTGAAACTTAAAGAGTCAATGGTCATCTCTGTGGTATTTTTCCTACATTCTGGCACACTTTTAAATGTCTAAAATTTTCACCCATGTATATAAAGGAACAGATCATCACAGCAAAAGCAAATTGCCACAAAGTACATTTTACATGTGAAATATGGTTGTTGTAAATAAATCTTCCCTTTTAACAACAACCACTTCCAAAAATTATGGTTTGTATACTTCTAAAAAAACTACCCACAAGTGACAGAAGGCAAACTGACCACAAGAAAATCGCAATACAAGGCAGAGGAAGCAGAAGATTTAAAGCCTTGCTAGATTTTCAAGAGTGAAGGTTTAGTTTACACTGGCAACATCCTTAAAAGACAAAAAAAAAATATCCATGCAGACATTTTTCTCATTTGCAGAGCACATGAAAAAACAGTTCAAAAAAAGTTAACAACTTATTGGTCTTGTTTTTCCTATTTCTGCCTTTTCATTCAGTCATTGTAATAAACCTAGCTGCATTCACAAAGTTACTGACTCCTATGTCTTGGACAAACTATCTTGGATCCTTTTGTTGATTAAAGATATTTGAAATCTTTAGAATCTAAACAAAGCTCGTACAATTAAATATTTTCACTTATTTCTTCCCATTTTGGAGTAATGAAACGATTAACATTACTGTTAAAGAAAATATACAAGATATTTGTGACACTACAGAATAAGTTGTGGAAAAAATGAGAATAAAAAAAACTTTACGTCGCAACATGATACAAATGTCAATGACAAATGTTTTAGACTGACCTAAAGAAATATTACCCCTAAAACTTAGACAGTATTGTGTGACTGGAGCTTTTTTGGACAGCTACCAGCAGGGTCTCTTTCCTCCAGTTCACAACTTTAACAAGTCTGATTCTGAGTGACCTGGGGAAATGGTTTAATGGCTGTTTCTTGACTGCGTTTCAGCATTGTGTCGGTGGGTGGTCTGGCAGGACTGGGCAGGGACGGTACTCTGATGTACAGTGCAGTAAATGGATGTTTCAGCAAAACAACAAACACTTTACTTTACACCATCGCAGGGAAGTACCAGATTAGGTCACGTTGTGTATTTTCACAATGATCCTAAATAGTTTGTTTTCTGAAAGTAGTTGGTCCAGAGATTTCCCACAGATAATGGATTCTTGAAATGTCTGTGAACTTTGAGACACCTGCATTTTACTGTATATTGTACTTTGATTTCTCTTTTCATATCGACAGTGGCCCCTGACCCTCCCCACTGCTTTTGCCAACCTGCAGGAAGTTCTCTAAAGATAATGTAATAGTGTAAAACCTTTTCCCTGGTCTTGTCTTAATAACCATCACAGACTTTTATAGGGGGCCCGGCGCCACATCTCTCTCTCATCAGCTCCTTAAGAAAATTTCCTTCAAGCCCAGTACCCAAGTGCCATTTGTTTCATCTGTAATTAATAAGCCATCATCTTGTTATGAGTTTGTTAGGTTTACCTTCCCATATTTCCCCACAGTTTCTGCTAAGTTTATAGTCAACACAGAGCCGACCGCAGGATTTAAGAGTTCGGCTTGCTTTTCAAGTTTTTATACTCTTGTAACACTCTATAAATAGATGAATGAGTAAAACAACATGCAACTTTTAGATGTGACAGAGAGAGAACTCTTTCTTTTTTCAAAGACTGAATTAATTCGAAAAATGTAGCTAAATGTTAATGTGTGACACATCCTTTCATTGACATAATGAGCCTGTTAAGCAGGTTTTTCAAACTTCATTAATACTTTAAGCACAAATCCATCATTCATGATAACCGTGTTAATAGAAACAATGTACAAACTGTTTTTTTTATCTTCAGAATTTGAGTTGGTGGTAACAATAGCAGAGCTATTTTGTGTTTTGTATTATTCCTCACCCTTGAAAATGAATTATGGAGTCAACTGAAAATCAATAATGTGAAAAACACCAACTTTGGCTGAACAAACCATTTCCAATTTAAAGGATAAAATATGTTAATCATAATTTACAATTAGTCATGTGATGCATGTTTAAATTCATTTCCATTCGTTTTTAGGTATCGCTTAAACTGATTACCACCTGAAACTTCCTGAGGATGGAAAAATGTGTCCACTTATACGTCAGCATCTCAAACAAAGCCATGTTAATTTATTTTTACTTCCCTAATGGAAAAATATTCCCCCTAATTACGGTAAACAGAAAGTTGCTATTTCATATGGAATCATTCATGTTTGATGCCTGACCCTGATAAGACACTTTTGAAGTTCCACTGTATATGTTGTAAATTGTTTCTTTGAGCTTGCTCAAGTACCAAAATCACCCCTGCCTAACCCATGGGACCGGAGAGCAGAATGGGTACCACTCCAGCACTTGGAATCTGGGCCAAAAGTTTCCAAACATCTTTTCCTGGTGCCTAAAATTAGCCGTCTAATGAGGTAGTGGCTTCCTTCTCTCTGAACTAATACCCCATCCCTGTGGGACAGCATGATGTGGACTAACACTCAAGATCAACAGAAAAATCTCACACCAACACTTACAGCTCCAAGACTAAACATTTCAACCTGGAAAGAAGGAATTTAACTCTATCTGGAATGACTCAAAGTTCAAATGTAATGGGTACTCTTAATGGTGCTGATATTTAACAGTTTTAAAAACTGGTGTAGTTTTTGTCTGCTACATTTGAAAGCTGTAAAAAAACAAAAAAAAACAACAAAAAAAAACCCAGAGCAGTCTTCTTTTCTACGGTGTATAGCTTCCCTTTAGGGTTTTATGCAAACGCTGACAGCAGGGGAGAATCGAGAAGACATGCTTAAGTAGAATCTACTTCATTATTAAGCCTATAGGTCACATTTAATTGCACTTGCATTAATCTGTTTTATTTCAGCTAATGAGTACCGCCATAAATTTAACTGAAGGTGAGGAATTTTTATGACCTTCAGCAAACTTTTGATCAGGAACTGAAGCTGTTGAGGGGAAAATCAGTTAAAGAATCTTTACTGTGTACAGTACAGTGTCCAATTACACAGCCATCTTATTTCAGGTCTCATTAGGAATTGTCCATTACGATTAGTGGAGGTCTTTTTTTAAGCGTAGAGGACTTTTTTCTTTGAGGGCCCATTTGAGAATGGACACAAATGCAGACAGTCTGTATTTGAAATTTCTCAATAATGTAGGAAATAATCACCATTATAATATGACTGATTTTGCAATGAGTGTTTGATTATTTTCAGTTATTTTTTTAAGTATAGTTGTCATATTTATTTTGGTGCAAAGCATTTAATCCGGAATTGCCTTTTGTGTACCGTAAACCATAAAGAAATCTACATGTATTATTAGAAGTTATGTAGTTTTTGTCCTTTTTGTTCAAGTTTGAAATGAAATACAAAAACAGAAAAGAAAAGAAACACAGTTTTTTTAAGTATCTTTTAATCCACAATTAAATTATCTTTTTGTCTTTTTGAGGTTTTATGCTAAACAATGGGTATAACTCTCCACTGAACATTTTTCATCATCTACAGTACTAACAATTTGATCAAACTGTTTAGACTTCCGCAAGTTTTTCATTTGAAATAAATAAATGTCATTTTTTCAAACTCTTAAATATAACCTGTGATACTCACTAAAGAGCAAGTTAGCAAATTGCAAAATTCACCTTTGAAGGAACAACAAAAGAGGATGTTTAGGCCTACTTTTGATATTTCAATAAAAACCATTATAGCATGCAAACAGATGACCCATTGTTGAGGACTTTTTTTCATGTTTTCCCAAAGTTGAATTGACCATGAAGAATTATACAGAGAAAGAATGGCAGAAGTTGCTGGTCATCCGATGTTAGTGACTCTCAGAACATTTCCTGGGGAAAAAAAGCTACAGTTTGACATAATAAGTGCAGTTTAAATCTAAAAATACCATCCATGATAATTGTAAAACCCTTCTCATTTGTTCTATCCTGTACAAGGAATGTTTTCTCACTTTGTGGTTGGGTTGGGATATTCATCATTATTGTAAAGTATAGTAGAGTTACTAACAGGATGCTTTAGAAAGGCTCATGGTTGAAAGTGCAGACCAGATGATCCAGATCCTACACCAGCCCATCCCCACCTTCCTCTTTATGAGGGCTTTGTGGCATGTTAAATGATCAACTTGACAATTCCCAGATGAAGTGATGTGTCCTTGGTTGTGCTTGTTAGGGTGATTATTTATAGAATACATTATGATCTGTATGTTTGGGTATGAAGAACTGGCAGATGACAGCTTCAAGCAGACCTCTCATCCCTCCCACTTCATCCATCGCGAGTTCCTTTCTACTGTGGCTTCATCTGAAATTGACCATGGTAAGGCATAAATAAATGTTCAAAGTTAAAAAAAGAACATACATTGCTAGATCTACATGAAATGCATTACCAAAATTTTGCATCATACACGCTTCTATATTAGTATACTGTGGCGGTGTGGTAGTTATCATTATTGCCTCAATGCAAAAAGTTTCTTTGGGATTTGTTCAGTTAAATAAGTCTAAAACTGACAAATTTCCCTGAGGAACTTGGCTCAAATACTTTCCACAAAGGGTTCAGGGTTAGGGTCCATCCAACGGAAGATACTCTCAATTGCACCTGTGTTTGCAAACATAGGCTATAGCCTATTTGGGTATCTGAAGTGGCTGCCAACTTGAAAATATAACCCTTACACATCAGTTTCTGTTAAATGATCAGATTTTCAGGCAAGTGAAGCTTCAGGCGTAGGGTTAGGGGTTGAAAATCTGTCTTTATTTTTATCCACAGCTTCACATCAATACTTAGTTTACAGCCATTTTTAAGTTCTGACCATTGGAGTCGCAAATACAAATAAGTTGAAATGTCAACGCATGATTTGTAAAATAAACTGGTACACAAAGTGGCATGCGTCATTACATTAAAAACAAAAAGGAAATGAGTCCAATAAATAAAATTTAGTTTTGAGATAACATTTAACATATTTGTTTAACCAAGATGACCCAGTCAAATGGAGGTCATAAAAATGAATGTGCGGAAACGATGAATAAACAAACTCACCACAAAAAAAAGGCAATGGGTCATTTCAGGAAAGTGGAATTAAAACCCTTCTGAAATTATACACCCTTACGGCAGCTAAATTAGCATCCACTTTCTTCTCTGAGCTTTTTATCGCCAAGAAAAGTCATTCCAATGTTGTCTCTTGTTTTACCTCTTTGTTTGTCCCTTTGTCTCTTTCTTTTCCTCCAATAATGTCCTCTTGTGTTTCTTCGCTAAATTCTCCATAGTGCCTGTGGCTGGTTCAAATGGCCAGTGTGTTGATACCAATTGCCGGCATGTGAAGTCAGAAACATGCTGTCCATGGAAAACAAGACTGTACAGGGAATTCCAAAAAAGTTTGCACCTTCACTTGATTTATTTTGCTTTCACACAAAAATTTATTCAATAATGTTATGCAAGATGAAAGAAGAAGAAAATCCGGCTGGACTGAAAAAAGTTCTTTCACGGCAAGCAAACAACTTACAGTCTTTGGGTTTCCTTCTTCATTTTGATGTTCCAACTTAATGCAGTTTCCACCAGAGTCTAACAGTATGAGCAGCAAGAGAAGATGTGAGCTATCTGACATGTTGCGCTACGATGTGCCCAACAGGAGAATGGTCTGTTGCCTTCTCGCTGCAAGCAGAACTCTACCATGATTCACTTGCAAGTAAACCAAGACCAAGAGTGTGAATAAGGCTTAACACTGCTCCAAACCAACCGTTCTATCCCAGGGTTTGTTGAAGTGAACCAAAGATTGCCAGTGTGAATGCACTCTTTGAAAGATAAAAATAAAAGCAACAAAAAAGATCATTGAAGATTATTCAAACTGATAAGCATCCTTTGATATCAGATATCCTCGTGGACATTTCAACTGAGCAGTATGGATCAAACACCCAATAAACCATATCAACACCCAGCCATACAGCATCTCTCTTGTGAACCTTACACTTTCTTCAGTCCATTGACTCCAGGATGCCTTGACAAGCATGTTCTTAAAACAAACACAACAACCTGTACAGGAGTCCAGACCCGGACCAAAAGAGTTAGACACTGGCATTGCTTCTAACAGCTGTTTCCTGTTATGTAACTACACACAGCTGCTATTTGCAAGAGAGGGCATCTTGGTGTTGTAGACATTTTTAAGGGTCAGGAGGAAGAAAAATAATGCAGCTTTAATGGTGACCAACAATGGACCACCAAGGTTTCCAACTTTAGCACGTGCTGTTCTGAGTTGCCAACAATTTCACAGGAGGCAACATTATAAAACCAAAATGATATCCGCTTATTCTTAATTATGATTCCTGTGAAATTACATCTTTTAATCGCATAGTTTCAAAGGAACCATCTCAAAGCATTTTCTGACCAAGCAAATCAAAAAAGATTGAATTTTTCCTTATACTCTTATGAATTTTCATCAATTCATATGCAAGTTTGAAATGTTTATAGATTATCTGTATTTAAAGAAAATCAAAGACATAAGGGTATTCTTTTTTAAAATGCTGTGAACTCCTTAAAAATAATACAGAGAAAATGTTTTAGTGTCTTTAAGTCTTTAGACACATGAGTTTCCTCGTCTACAGTTTGCTCAAGAGAATAGAAGACAAATGAGGGAGCAGTAATGTCTGGGAACAAGGCTGAATATTTGGCTCCCATTCTCTCTGTAAATATTGGTTCAGTTTGTTTGAGGTCCCTCCACAAAATAAACATTTTACATATTGAATAGATTATCATGCCATAACCAACCTTGGTTGGACACTGTATGATGGCATGTGAACATGTCTTTAACCTCCATGCATGGCCGACAAAGAAAAAGAGAGGAATGGAAGTCACTTCACTAGGAAGTTTGTGTCCTTTGAAATGCACCATTTGTGATGGTTATCAGATGCAGCTCAGTGAGCATCACAATCCATCCTTCACTAAGGACTTGTAAGTGACCCTGTCATTTGTAGCTAGTTCCTGGTTTCAAATAGCTACCCTTTAGGTAGCTCTAAGTAGAGCTACCTAAAGGGTAGATCTAAGAATCATTTATTGCTATTCCATGTTCAATGTTTTTTCTCACAGGTTATGATAAAAAAAAATATTTCCTCAAGACCTAAATTACTCTTACAAACATAACACTACATCGAGAGAAGAAAAATATGCAAATGATTTCAAAATGAAGTCTTAGATGTATGACAGAAAAAGACACATTAAATGCCACATTTCATTGGACCGGCACTACTTTCAAAGCCAATGGAAAACCAAGGACATGTTGCAATAAATCACAAGAGGACATGTAAATCTCTCCTTACAGATGTTTGTGGAAAGATTAGAATGGCAAGGCGATAGGTCATAACTTAGTAGCAGACCTTGTAACAAGAGGCAGATTGTAGCAACTCTCACACAGCTCCCAGGGGAGCCAGCAGTGTGTGTAAGCTAAGCTGTTGCTTTACCCAATGAGTTTTTAAAGTATAACTGTTTCTCAAACACCTTTGCCATGATTACATAAAAAGAAACTTTACACATCTATATTGTAAACTTTGCAGTTTGGTCAGGTGTTGACCAGCTAGACAAGCCAGTTTAGCATGCTACAAAAAAGACCTCGATCACATGCTGGAATGCCTCCATGGGTCAGGGGCATTTATTGATGACATCTGTTCTAGGTTAAATGGCCACAGAAGGTACAAGTACATATGGAAGTCTCTTTTCACAGTAGAGGGGCCTTTTCCTCCTTGACTGTGCATGTCCAGTGAGTGTGTCCCCTTCTCCCACATACCTGCTCCTGGCTCAGTCTGTACCAGCTCTCTACACATGTAATGTGACAGCCATCCATTGAGATTTATCAAGGCAAGATTTATGTTTTTAACTGGCAGCTCTCGCTCCTTAGTAGCCATGCTCACTGCAGGCAGTGTTTTTCTTCCTGCACATTCTTATTAGTTTAGTTTATTACAGCAGCAAGTCTGGTGAGGTCATTTATGGCCAACCATGGTGGTATGACAAACTCATTTATAACTGTGAGGCTTCAGCACCTTGGTTGAGCTCACTTGCATCATCCTCCTCTCTGCCTTGTCGCTCTGACATCAAGGTAATGAAATCATCTGTTTATCTGTGTATTTGTGCAGGATTATGGTGGATTGGGGATCACTGTTGTTGGTACACAATCACTGGCAGGGGGATCATTTCACATGCTGCTGAGTTTTTCTAACAGTTGCTGAACTCTATTGAGATAATGTGAGCAGGGCAGCAGGTTGGGGCTATGAGACATTGATGCAGATTATCAGTTGGCTTTAGTTAAGTAGCAAAAAGGAGTGATTGGAGTTGGTATTGTTGCATTCCTCATAATTTTGTGAGGTTATTTACTTTATCCTGCTGCCATGCATCTAAACAGACAACATCTGCAAATCTTACTTTTGCTGTAAAGTTCAGGTGCTGCTAATCTCAACTATGCATAATTTAAATGATTGTGAAAAAATATTTTCAGGTATTATTTTAGCTATTTAAAATAGTCACAGTTGTGTTAGACGTTGAAACATAATTAGGAGCTCATACCACATGTTTGCGCTAGAGTAGGTTCCCTGCTGCTATTGAACTTATGACCCTGATCCCTCAGGGAGATGTTCAGACAAAGATAGAGGGCAGTAGAGAGATTTGACATGCTTATGGAACCTGTGTGGTCTCCAGATATGCAATGTGCAGTCCAACACACACATTCAAGCCTTGGCTGAAACTCAGCCTTGATTCATACTGAGTATCCATCTGGTAGAATACCCAGCAGTGTTGTACTGAGCTTTCTGCAGTTCCCATTTCAGAAGAGAAATCAGACCAATATAAGTTACCACAAAGGAATAAACCTGTCCAAATGTTCAAATCCCAAATGATAAAGATGGTACATAATTTGCTTCTTTTGAAAAGGATGTGCTTGCTTCAATAGATATGTATATTTAACACTTTCAGAATGAAAAATGACAAACAGTCATGTGTAAAGACTGGAATACTTCTATGTACAGAAGTCTCTATGTTAATATGTATCTCTTCAATTAGACATACAACTCAAACTTTGTGTACATCAGGATGAAAAATAGTCATTAAAAGTTTTATCTTAAAAAGCTTGTGATCTAAATCAAGGTTTCAATGTAAAAGTTTGTTTTATTAACTGAGATAAATTAAACTGCACTCATTGCTTTGTATTCTTAAAGGCTGCACTGTTATTTTCATTTGCTTGCATAGTGTAATTAATATCTGTGGCAAAAACTTCTCACAATGCAGCAAGCGATAATAAGGAAATGTTACTCATCATTTCATAAAAGTGGATCATGCCCGGACTCTTAACAGATATTTATGTTTTATGAAAACCAGTCTTGCAGGC
Organism: Craterocephalus amniculus; assembly: GCA_036024015.1. Classification (NCBI taxonomy): domain Eukaryota; kingdom Metazoa; phylum Chordata; class Actinopteri; order Atheriniformes; family Atherinidae; genus Craterocephalus; species Craterocephalus amniculus. The sequence goes on from JAVQJG010045393.1 coordinate 31,929, forward strand.
TTCTTTTACCAACACTGAATGAATGCAGCTGAGGTGGATTACGCCAAATGTCCTTGGAAAAAAAGAGCTCACCACAAGAGTAAAGGAAAGAATTTACAGCACAACACTGACCGCTCACTGCGTTCCAACAAATATGAGTTTTCTGTTCGTGATTGTTTTCTACTGCAAGCAGAAATCTGGAGCAAAAGTTGTCTTTATAATCAATACAGTTTTATCAAAGCATTTACTGGACTGGTACCAACGTGTTAAGATATAGAGACTTGAACTGGGTCCAAAGATCAAGTTCAGAATGCTAAAATAGACAGTTTTTTGTTTTTGTTTTTAAAAAGATTTTTATTGCATTTTTTAAAATATCTTAAATCATAGTACAAACCCAGTATTAACCAAAGTATACTGTTTATGGGAAATATTAAGGCAAGATAAGTTTATTTGTATACCATGTTTCCTGGAAGACAATTCAAAGTGTTTCACATAAAACATTTAAAAACCTTAAAGATGGTGCACAGCATTACAAAGTAGAAAAAGGCATCAACAAATAGCAAAAATCACAATAAAACCATTTTAAAAAATCCTAATAAATCCTAAATGAATTTGATTAAAGGTAAAATAGGTTAAAAGTTACTGTGCATCTTTCATGCATTTTCAGTACGCACCTTGTTGTGTAAAATAGACTACTGAATTTTAATACCATGAATTTAATCTAGTGGATTGTTTATCTCTAACATACTATCAGTAGGCCCATTTGAAAATATTTGCGCCTCAAGTAACACACAGTTGACAATGACGCAGTGGAGTTCAGACAAACTTTTTACATTCAAAATGGTACATACTGTTCATTCACCCAAAAGTATGCTAAAGATTAGCAAAAATTATGTACCTCACAGTATGCACTTTCAAATTCAGTCATGGTTTGCATGTGTCCCTGTAATTTCAGTTGTCCTTCTCTCACATCTCTTGTAGGCTTGTCACAGCTTCTCATACAAAGTTGGCTCGTGCAAGTTTAATCAAGTTAGTCTATCGTGAGAATAATCCTTCACTGGAGCAGAGTAGATGATATCAGGTAAGAGATAAGCGCTAACAAGCCTCCTCAATCTGCCACCTCTGGAGTTCAGATGTGAGAAGCATACACTTTCCATCTGCTTGAGCTTGACAGCAGGGGTCACTGGCTGGAAATAGGCGGACTATTGTGCTTCCCTATGGAGACAGATGTCAAGGTCAGTGTTAATGGAGAGAGCTGAGACCAAGGAAATATATAAATATGTAAAGGAAATATTTCGTGCTAGGAGAAATTGGTGCAATGTACTGACAAGCAACGTTTTTTATGATGACTAGCAACTTTCCATTGTTTGTCTAAAGCATGCAAAGCTACCATTTCCATGTCCCACTTTTACCACCCATGTGGATGTCTCCTAGATTATGATACTTCCCTCCACTGCGCACATTCAATATGCCCTCATGTAGAACAATCCCTGCACAATCAGTTGGAAGACGGCCCATTCAGATTTGTTGAGGTTGGAGAAAGCACCATTTGGCAGGTTTTGTACTGGTCTGCTAGAAGAATGATGGTAATGAGTATGAAATGCATGTTTGTTCTTGCTCAGGTGGCTTTTACCTACTGCAATTTTAATTGGCATGCAAAAAAAAAAAAAATTCTAAATGGTTTGGAGAATTGTTGATGATCCTTGAAAAGAGAAAAGTGTATATAGGTGTTATAAGACTGCCCTGGTTCACAGAGCTGATCACACAGATGAAATAGGAATTTTTAAATATCTGAAATTGAGCTTTCTGACAGCTGTTGCTTTAGAAAAAAAGAAAAGCAGATGAATCACATTTAACAAGTTTTCTGTGGATCTGTGTAGGAATTTTTGAAATCATCAGCAATCATCTTCGCCACATCCATCCAAACCAGTGGAAAATAAGTGATATGAAGACTTGCTGACAAGTTAAAGTTTACTCTAATTCTCATTTTGGCTGGTGCTCCACTGCTCTAGCCACAGAGATGGATCATCACTCCCATCAGGCTCCCTGCACAGCACTAATATACAGGCCAGCTCACTTCCATCATAAGCAGAGCTAAATGCAACTCAGGGTGATGCTGAGTGGATAATATTGGAATGAATCCTGCAGCTGAATTCAAGAGGCTGAATTAGTTAAGTTGCTAAATGAAAATGAGATAGTGTAATGTGTATATTTGGGCAATGATTTAATAACTAAATTTTACATTATACTTTGTATACTGAGTTAAAGAATATCCTATGACACAGAACTTCATTGGAATAAAATATAAATTATTTTACTGATTGTAAAATATACAACGATACTGGGATCTTTTTTTGTCCTATTTGTAGGATCCCTCCCCCATCTGCATGGAGTGTTGATCTCTTAATCCCTCAAATCTGAAGGTAAACACACAGACTCTCTTTCTAAAGAGGGACACTCACAATATTTAGCTAAGAGATTTTAGACTGGAGGAGGGTAGCTCACCTGAGCCCTGGGAAAGGCTTTTGTGTGACTGGACAGGCCAATGGCATATCCATTTTCACTAGCAGATCAGAATGTGTTTGCTCAGGTCTGTCTCCGGTCTCATGGAAGCTCAAGGTGTTTCATCCTGAGTGAATAATCTATCTCTGATTGTATCTGTTGCCATTTTACACCTAAACTAGAAACTCATTTATCTATCATTTTAAATGAATGGATTTCTGAAAGTTTTGGGTCAACAGACAAAACGTATAGTATAACTTAGGATTTAAGTTTAGGTGATAAGCTGTGTCTTACCTATGGAACAGGTCACATCCTGTCACTCCTGGTTATGCTCTTCTCAGTCCCATCTCATCTCCACCTTTATTTTTTCTTTATTTAGATTAGCCAAGCTTATACTCAACAATGTATTTGGTGAAATGAAAAAGACTAACACTTTTCACTGTAGGCAAAATCAGTATATATATATACATATATAAATAGTGATGCTGAAATCATTAACCCACAATAATGCATTTATTTTCAGAATGTATGCCGATTTTTACACTTGCATTAAGACTATTAAACACTTTTATAAAACACCTGACACATGAGAAAAAAAATTTTAAGCTTCAACGCATTTAGAAAATCTACTGAAAATGTTCAGTTAATATAAACAGGCTACATGCGGCATAAAAGCATCGTATGGAGACTAAAAAACTTCCTGGTGACGTTAAAATGTCTCTTAAAACTATGATAATGAAATTAGATACAGATACACACTTATCAGTCAAAGGCTTGGACAAAATTATCCATTGAAATACATGAGAAAGTGTGTCAAACTTCTGACGGGTGCTGTAAAAGCTTCTTAAAGGATGAGTCAGTGACCGTGGTTTGTCAGGAGTCAACCACTAGACAAGTATTTATGTTTTGATTTGGTATTTTGATATTTGTATTTGTAGGAGACTGTAAAACCTAAATAAGACTTGATAAGGTGATTTTAAAAAAGCAAAAAAGAAAGATTTGGGATGCTTCAAACATAAGTTTTAATAACAAATGGGAAACTAAATGGCTTTAGTCAAAATGCTGACAAACTCAAACTTCAGTTTGTTTGATATTATGATGTTTGAAATGTAAACAAGAAAATCTTTGCAACCTAATCTTTTAATTATGCTTCCCTTAACACCAGGTACATGGGCAGATCCTCTTAAAATAATAGCTGCTTAAGGTAGATTTGCCACCAACATTGATTGATGTGCTGACAAGATTAGCCATGATTACTGTAATAAGTCTCAATTTATTACATCCTTTTTCAGGGTTAGGTTGAGTTAAAAGTTAGCAAACAGCGCCCTGGGCGTTACAACACATCGTATTAGGATTGACAGCCTGTCAGAATGATCTTCCACTAATTATAGTTCTCATATACCCTGGGAGAAGAAGAAAATACAGAGCAATTGACTTGTGTTGTTCATGTCTAATTACTTTGACAGGACAGGATGAGTAATCCTGCAGATATCAGTCAGCTATGACAACAGACACCCACTGACTCTTTTTTTTTTTTTGAAAGAATGTCTCTGCTACTAGTTATCAAAGCTTACAAATGTACATTTTGAAGCTTAACTGGGCCTCAACAGCTATTAAACGTCATTTGCAGTATCAGCATAGTATTTTGCAAATTATACACAGTCTACTCTGGATCTTGCAGACGATAAGAACGCTCCCAGGAGACTGGGGAAATAGCTCAATTTGGGTCTTTCAAACCTACTCACAGGGAGCTGTGCTTGTGCCTCCATTTGCCAGCTTTGTCATCCCACCTTTTATTTAGTGGTTAGCTACTCGGTATCTCCTCCTGAGATCAGAATGCACCAACAAAGAGTCAGCATTCACATCGACAGATAGATCCTGGAGCTGGGGAGGGGGTTGGGGTGTTCAGACTTGGAACTGTTGAGTTGGGCAAGAATGCGTCACTGGTGCCAAGTTTTATTTAGGTGTAGGTCCATTGCAAGAACAATCTCAGAGTGTGTGGCATTATGGAGGACATCCAAATGGTTAAGATGGAATTCCCTGATTGTTATTGAGACCTGAGTCCCACTGAAGTGATCTCTATCAGCCAGCACTTCTTGAAGCACACAGCAATTCATTAAAGATAAATATCTGCGGGTCTGAGGTGAGAGCTGGGTTTTCATGGGCAGTCAACGAGGCGAGATCAATAGGTAGCATCTGAGATTTGTCCCGCTCAACGTCTTTCTTCAAGTTCCTTCACAATTAACACAACTTCAAGCAGTCTTAGAGGTATCCTTTTTGCTCTTAAGTGTAGCAATGAGAAACAAAGGCACTTTGAGTTTGCACTCATAAAGCACGCTCACAAGCATATAAAAATGCCCAGCGTGCCATAATAAATAAACAAAATACCTTGCAGATGCCACTAAAGATGAAGGCAGCTTGTGGAGGAATTAGTCAGATGTGCTCTACTCCTTTTGAACTGATGATACCACAAAACTACTTAAAACTCTCTGTGTTGTTCATTTTCACAACCATTATTTACCATATTTGAGCAGTCGGTCTCTTGCAACTGGAAATCTGCTAGATTTTTTTCACACAGCAGCTCATGCTTCTATTTACTACTGCTTTTTTTCCCTCTCTTTTTTTTGTTGGTTACTCTCATGGTTGGTTGATTGTGTGTTTAAGTAAGAAAATAAGTAATTTATTTCTTGAGAAACCCTAACAAAATATGTGAATGCACATTCGCCTACTATTCTGAATATTTCAATTTTTCCAGATTGATTTAAATTACTTATGTGAAATCCCTTTTGAGTGCAACTTCAGCATTTGTAAATAAAACAAAATCTTAAAACTACAAATACTTCCTGGGTCATTATTGCAGGTACTGGTACAGATGAGTTTGTGTTCTCAACAGTTTGATGACAGGACCCAGCAGTAGAGGGCTCCCTTTTCCCTTCTCCCTTATCAGACAATTCACAACAGTGTTCCAAAGGGTCATATAAATACTTACACTCTCATCAGCCAAACTGTTAATATATGAAGGTTTTTGATTTTGCATCGTAGAAGATGGATTTATAACTACATCTTAAGTATTATTAGCCAACATTCATGTAATGTTTATTCTTAGGTATCAACATTTTCCACTAAGTCTCCGAAGCAGTGTTAAGACATGTATCCCCCTTCAGTTTTGTATTGAAGAGCTATTTCTAAAACAAAGAGACTAAAACAATCTTTTTTTTAATTGAATGGGATGTTTGCCAGATAGGAGTTTCCCTGCCATTAATCTTATCGTGGGTCTGACTGACAGGCCGGATTATCAACTAAAACTTTCAGCCATTTGAGACTGCTACTAGTGTTTTGCTTTCAGGGAGAAGAAAGAGTGGGAACTCATTCCTCAGCTAGAAAAGAACAGAGGCTGGTGTAAGTTAAGCAATGTGGCAGCCCTCGGCAGCCTGTAGTATTATCTGGACAAACTAATATTTACTCCACGACAGTGCAAACACATTCATTTACTCTGGCTTTATTCAGTGCTCTGGCATTGTTGATGGATTAACTCTAATGATGAAATCTAAGTTATCTTCACAGCTTGATCTGTAGACTTCACTTCAGAGAGTGCTGGGCATCAATCACAAGTGAAATTACTAGGAACAATTTTGAGCAGAGATCAAAGAATACAGACTAAAAAATGGGGGGAAAAGTCGATTACTGGTTAAAGTTACTGGGTAGCTGATGTCAAAGACATTTTCAGAAATATAATTACCACAAGACATCAGCTGAACCACCATTAATGCACACAATAGGAAGGATCTATGCAAAGAAGAAAATAAAACTCAACAGCAGTCTGTTACTTTTTTCAGCTGTGTTCAGAGGGAACGGAGATTTGCAGCAGTCTGAACATGAAAAAAGGCAAGTAATGACTTGGTTTGAAGTCTGACCACAGTGCGGTGAATCTCTGTTTGAGTCAGGTCTGCTTTTAATAAAAAATGATTTGCCTTCCCCCGAATGTTGTCTCCAAAATTACACACTCTTCAGAGCATTGTCGGAATGCACACAACTTAAATGTCCTCTTTTTTTCCACACAAAGTAATGAGAAACTCCTTGTCGAGGACATTGGTCACAGAGACAAACACCTGCAATGATGAAACTAAGGGAATCAATCTTCCTTTATCCCCCACATCAACACTAAATAAAGAAACTAGATTCTCTTGACCTATCTGTTAGCTGCATGTGATGAAAGCAGAGATGATTGCTTTGCTGCTTGATCCAAAAGGATGGATGTTTGGTGAACCTGAAACCTGAATATCCTCTCCCATGAAGAAAAATGCTTTCTACTCCGCACACAAAATCCAAAATGCTTCAAAATCCATGCTTGGGTTGATTTAGGTATTTATTGTTTAAGCTTTTTTGGGGGGGAAACTTTAACAAAATATGCAAATGAATGCAACTTGAAAAGTTAAATGAGTCGAAAAGTTTTTTTTTAAGAAGTAGAATTATTGTAATATGAAAAATTTACATCAGCAAAGTACCCAAATGAATAAATAAAAGAAACAAAAAAATACTCTTTCTATATACTTGTATACTATGTTTTGTTCAGACTTCATGGTATATTTTATTTTGAAGTTGGAAGAGTACTGCTACAACCTGCTTCATAGTGACTTAGAGTGACTGGGGTGCTTTACCTTACTTTCCTTTGTGTGTTTTCATTGGGTCGACCAGTCGGTCTAGCTCTTCTTTTGGGAGAATTTAAGCCTCCCTCCAAGAATTTTCATGTTTGCATTTGCTGGTGGACCCATGATGGCATGATGGCATATCCATACAGTCTCTTGTTTTTAATGGACAAAGACTCAGCATTCTTTGGCACGTATCTGATCTTCAGTAATACCTTCACAAACTTGTGTGTGTTTATTTACTTTTTCTTTCTTTCTATGTGACAGGCAGAAAGCCTTGGATTTCACTTATGGAGTAGCGGAGGCCTTGTTAACTCAGTAATAGATAGCCCTAGCTCAATGGAGACATCCTCTTCATACTTGCACCACTGAGAGCAGGAAGAGAGGACGAGCACTTCCTCCATCACTCTGACACTCAGCCTTTGTCTGTCTCAGCCGGCATTGCAGAGAGAGCGACTGTGTTGTGTGGTGGAGTGTTTTGAGGCTTTTCTCTGCCATTCTGCCATGCCATTTTCCCATGAAGCAATGCATGCAAAAGATATATTCCTATAGGAATATATCTTTTGCATGCATATATGTTCTGAGACATTTGAAATATACTTATTTATATATGCACACACTCACACAATATATATATCCATCTCCATACATT
>JAVQJG010045398.1:0-26028 GCA_036024015.1 Craterocephalus amniculus
CATATTTCATATTTTTGTTCAATTTTTTTGTTCTGATTTGTTTTTGTTATCTCTAGGCTGGTGAATAATCTTGACATGGACGTATTCAAATTTGCAACTTATGGAAAAGAATTTATCAAAAAGCAGAAGATGAGTCCAGACGCATTCATTCAAGTTGCCTTGCAACTTGCATTTTACAAGTAATTTAAATACAATATATACAGTATATTGAATCCAAATATAGGTTTTATGGAAATGTCGTGCCTTTGGCTCATCCTTTCAATCAATGCCTGTCAGATGCAGGGGAAGGCTTGTGTCCACGTACGAAAGTGCATCAATTCGCCGTTTTCAGGCAGGTCGGGTTGATAACATTCGTTCAGCCACTCCTGAGGCCCTGGCTTTTGTGAAGTCCATGACAGATGAGAGAACAACTTTCAGCGTGAGTCATTTTTCTCACTTTCACCCCAATTACTAACTCCCACCTTACAGCTCATTGGTAAATGAAACAGGTGCAGCTATCCAGCTTGGGATGCCAAACCCAGTCTTTCAGTTAAAATGGATGATCTCCTTGCAGATCTGATGGATTTATGATTGTAGAAGCTGTTTTGCTGTCTATGTGTATGACAAAACAAATGCACTGATTTTGCTTTTTTTTTAAATTTCGTTCTTAACTCTTCAACAGGATTCAGAGAAGATGAAAAGGCTTAGGGATGCAATTAATGCACAAACAGATTACACAGTGGCAGTAAGTATTTCACTCCTTAAAAGATATGATGTCACAGACATGATTTACCAGTGCCAACTTATTAATGCTTTACCAGTTTAGCATTGCATTTAAAATATAGCTTTACAAGAGACATCTTGCTTTTTTATCAATTACATAAATTTTTTCTGATTAAAAGGTGAAGTCTACTTTATGTCCTTTGTTCCATATCTAAACCCTATATCTACATCTTGGCACTTTCTTTCTCTTAATACAACACAGCTGGATTGTCAGAAAGCACTGTAGGCATATTTCTGCTGCTTCTATGGTCCAAAAAAAGGGCCAAGTATTCAAATATACATATTAATTTTTGCTAATTTGGCAAAAATACCTACAACTTTTGAAAATTTTTAAGGAACTTAGAGATTACTTTGGACTGCAGTGCAACAACCAAGCTTCAAACTCTCATTAATATTAGGCATATAACAGCTATGGCAGGTGTTTTGACGCTACTCCAACCCAAATCCAGCCCCTTACACTTAATTTACATGTCCAGGAAATGTTTCAACATCACAGCAACAACTTTTACATGTCTCATAAACCATTTCTGTGCTCATTTTCAGATTATAGATAATGGATAAAAAATCTCCATCATTTCTAAACACAAGTTTTTTCTTAGGCTATCACAGGAATGGCAATAGACAATCATCTCCTTGGGCTTCTGAAGACTGCAAAGGAGATCAACATGGAGAAGCCAGAGATCTTCTGCGATGAAACATATCTGGCCAGTAACCATTTCATCCTCTCCACCAGTCAGGTAACACACAACAGTATTTTATCCAACTTTTATCCAATATTTTTTGTCTTTCAACAGTTAACAAAGAAAATATCATAGACAGAACAGAAAAATAATCCAATTAAAGATAGCTGTTTGTGGTTTAGCTTGAGGCTGAAACTTTTGTTTTCACACCCTTTTTTAATTTGCAACTCAGCCTTTTCCGGTATCATCTGTCATTTCTACGAGAATTTGTAATTTCTTGAATCATAATAATAAACACTGATTGATTGCTTTGAATTCCAGACAGCTATTTTATTTCTCAAGCTAAGCTGATGTAACGAAGATCATTTCATTTTATCTACAGGTTTCAACAACGGTGGAAATGTTCTGTTGCTACGGCCCAGTAGTGCCCAACGGCTATGGTGCCTGTTACAACCCACAGTCAGACCACATCATCTTCTGTGTGTCGAGTTTCTGGGAGAACACCGAGACAAGCTCGGCCGTTTTTGTCAAAGCCCTGAACGAGGGCCTACTGGAAATCAGGGACCTGTGCAATAGAACCAGTGCTGCAGCAACCAAACCAGCTGACACTAGCCAGGGCGCCGGCCAGCCTCGTATATCGGGGAAGTAAGCCATACTGAGAAAGCACGCTCACTCAGCTGCTACACTCACTATTCAGTAGATTTAGACTGTGGTTGAGATGCCTTCACGTATTATTTGTGCAATAGTATTCCTTTGACAGTAAAATGCAAAGCCTTAAAATTCATGTGTGACTAAATATAGTGTGTATAAATTAAAAAGACATAGATTAAACTGAGGGGGAAAACCATTTTGGATGTGTGTGGACGACCAAATGATTTTGGGTCCAACATTGAACTTAGTGGACTTACATTAGCTGGTCTGCTGCCTTTAGGAAACTGAAGCCATGTCCTCTTTGTAGCACCAATCTGAGGATAAATTCCTGTCAGAGAGTGATTCAAATGAGTGATCCTAACATAGAGTTGTAACACGCTATACATATAAGAAGGTAGACAGTATATATTAGCAGTTTAGAGCAATCATGAGCCCTTGTAAATGTGACCAAGCCAACCTCATTAGTGCCACTTTGTCAACACTGTGAATCCATAAATGTGCCAAAACGTAACTGGTCTTTTCATGTCATTTTCTGACTCATAGAGGGAGTTTGCCAAAAGGGGTTGTGTATATGTGACGCCTGTTTGATGAAGCACTTTAACATATCTATATTAAAACATGAATGAATAAGTAGACAACTGGTCATAAATATTATAAAAATATAAAAATATATAATATATAAAAAAGTGAGTTATGTGGTATAATGGTTTCATTGGCACATCTGAACTTGTCTCGTTGGATGTATATGTTACAGCAATAGTATTAAGTGTTAACTGTTACAAACATTGCCACTTTACATGTGCAATACAGTCCTGAAGTGACTGCATAATATTGTGTTCAGGTGTACGTACAATAAGTCTTTTTAGAAGTAAAATAAAAGGTATTGATGTCTTGTTTTTGGTGTTTAGTGTTCTATGTGCAATAATGCAATACCAAGTGCAGTGGGGGTTTATGTGCAATTTATCAGATCGTATCATAAATGCATGGCACTTATTTAAAATCTATGTATCTATAGTTGCTATTTTTGATATTCAGACATATATGGGATGCTGCAATGAAAAACAGCAAGGGTAGTTGCTTTGGTCAAAATGTTCATTCAAAGAGTGCTGTGGGCGAAAATCCCGATACAAATGTTTATTGTGGGTCTTGTTTAATCTGTGGTGGCTCATTTTGCAGCAAAATAAAATGAGTGTCTATTTGTTGTGAAAATGTGAGGATATTTATGTGTCCAGATGACACGTGTTGCATATCCATTTGCCAAAGTGAATGTGAACAATGTTGATCATTTGAAAATCTGTGTTACATAAAAAGACTGTAAGTGACCGTGCATGTCTAATCTTCTATAATAGCTGTATTTTTATATTTCAGTGTGACCGTATTGTATGACAGAAAAATATTATTAAACAGGATACAAAATGCCTCAAAGTAATATAAACTGTTTGTCAAACATTATCAGTGTTCTATCTCTAATGTTAATTCGGTGTGTTTTTACCTGGTGCTTGCTGTCTAGTGAGTTAGATGTCAAAAATGTAATATTTACCATGTGCTGTTAACTGTTTTATTTGCTTGATTAAAAAAAGGACTATTTATCAGGCCACGTAAATGTATAGAAAGGTCCTGCTAAATGAACAAGAGGGATACAATTCAGAACCAGAATGTGGTTTTATGGAAGAATTCAGTTTAATACAATGAAATGAAAAGCTATGCTATTTTCAGTTTGAAAAGGGAAAATACACTTTCTCAGGCTAAAGTGATATTTTACTGATGATATCTGAAATCACCTATATGAACTGTAATAAAAACAGTCACAATACAAATGTGGAATGACAAACTATAAATAAAATTAATGCAATACCTTTCTTTCTTCCAGAGCTTGTATTTTTTGATAGTTTGTTTTTGTCTTTAATATGAAACTTAAATTACACTATAGCTTGATTTCTAATAGCTGTTGCACTCGATTTCACTCTGGCCATTTGACTGAATTGTTTTTTTTTCCAAGTATATATGGATAAGGGGTGCGAGTAACTGACCAAAGTAAATTTATTGTGATGTTATGGATTGCTTTAGAAAATCTGAAGGGTATTTTCACCAGGATAAATGGGTGAGTGGGGCAGAAGGGAGAGACATGAGGAAGGATGAAAGGATCAAGGAATGTGAATTGAGGATGGCAAATGAAAAGATAAAGGGTGGAAGTTGGGTGGCTGGATGAATGGAAGGATGAGAGAGGGGGGAAAATAAATGGATGAGGGAGGATGCATGAAGACGGTGCATGTTTCAGCATTGATGGTGCATTAACAAATGTGTAAGCTGCCCATGCTAATAAGAGTCTGACACACTTCCCATATTTAAAAAGAATTTAAAATTTTGATTTACGTGACCCAAAAACAATTTTCCCATTTGCCCCAGAGCTTTGATCTGGAGAGGACGGCAGCAGTTCTGGGTCGTCTTCACAAATGGGTTCTTCTTTAAGCAGCATGTGTGTGTACAGGTAGTAATGCAGTAATAGTCCTTCTATACTGAGTCATGTAACTGACATGCTAGCAAAACTTCAGCATAATACTTTAAATACTTCCTGTGTTTCATATATTTGCCTATAATACGTCCAACTTTAACATGCAAACATTATACTTAATGGATTTTACATCGTCAGCATCCTTATTAAAGAAAACTGCTGGATTGGCAGTTTAAGTGTTTCTGCAAAAGCTGTTCATTTAAAGCCTATCAACATGTTGCTGACCAGAAAAATATAATTAACACATATCTAAGATTACTAGTTTTGCTAAATCCTGCAGAAGAATTCTAAGACGTGACCCTCCAATTAAACCAGGTACAGTAGGTGTGATTAGTTTTGTAAGCTGAACTGGTTTATTTTCCAGAGTCTCTCTATGTGAGTTTATCCATCACTTCAGGCCTTTAATTGCACACTTGTTGCTCCTCTCCCCCACGAGGAAGAGAACACCATCTGCTCTATGTCTGCACAGGTCCAATCATAATTTCAAAATGAGGAAACTACATTTTGCTTCCTGCAAACATTTCAAAGTGGGCCAGGAAGCTTATTAGGAGCATTAAAACACCTTTTATATTTACGTAAAAAAAAAATTTTAATTATAGCATTATTTGCAAAGAGCCATGCACTTAAATGTGATGCATGCAGATATGTTAAACATATGGAGCTTTGGGAATATTACCTCACCAGACAGATGTCTCTGCCTGAGACAGATGTTTTTCAGACATTTCAAAGAAGATATTTTTTCTGGCTTTTGGCCTTGATCATTTTCAGGAAATGATTAGAATCCAACACATGGCAGCAGTTGTTAAGTGGGGGAAATGCAGAAAGAAGTTTGAGTATGAAAACTGATGATGAAGTAATTAGTCCAAACTCAAGATTCTGGTTAACTTGTTTATTTCTTTTATTTTGTGAATATTATCATTTCACCAAAGCACAAACATTCCAACATTAATCTTCCAAACAGAGTAACACTGGCTCAGAGTGTTTGATATGTTGGGCTGTTCATGTATATAAAGGCTTTTTTGACAGAGGGGCATGGGGAATGGCACAGCTGAGTGACTTGAGTCATGGGCCTGTCGCATGTTGCAGAATGGCTGTATGTTTGTGTAAGTGTCCACAGAGAGAGGGGAGCTGTCTGGATGTGCTTTCAGGGCTTTTCAGAGCAACAGCACAGCAGTGAACCTCTGAGCTCTCCTGTGCACTTGGCTTGTTATATAGCTGTCAGTGTTGGGGTGGCAGCACCGAAACTGTAACAGTCGGTTCTTTCCTGGACTGTAGTCCGAAGAGGCAGAATTAATTTATAACCCACAACTACATAGAGACAGCAAATTTACCCATTGTTTATTTTTTTCTTTACAGAAACTCTGTAATTATGAAAAGCAAAGTTGTGGATTTCCAAGCTGCAAATGTGAATCCCTGCTGGGTTTTATTTATTGGCTTTTATCTGTGAAAGCCAACAGTTTCTTGAGGAAACATCCTTTTTAATCAAAACATCAATGTGACATGGGGGTGGGGGTGAAAGCAGAAGTGTATATAGAATTTCATCCTTGTGCTAGGCATAACATATTACTAATGATCAAGTTATCAACCTGAAATTAAGACAGCGTACTAAAGCAGTCCACAAGGGAAAATTTATTGGGTGCAATTACAGGTAGTCAATTTGTCTTTCCACCTCCATATTTATCACAATAAAATTCATATTAAATTCTTGTTTCTATGAATATCTTTGACTGGGGAAGAAGAGCTTAGACTTTGCTGTTGTTTTGTTTCATGTTGTGATTTTTACCATCCCAGTTCAGAGACTGAGGATGCTTTACAGTTTGTCTCTGTGTTGGGTAATTGTGAACCACACAAACAAAGCCTATTTGTCGTGGGCAACTCTGCTGTCTTCTAGCGCTAGTTTCCTTGACAAGTGTGGCTGAAGAGGCCATAAAGCGTCTCAGCCATCATCCCTCAGCCCTGTCCTCTATCACATATGAACTAGTGGCTAAACTGACAGGCTTATTTACACCAGGACACATGTAGCGTAGGAAATACCATCGCTCCTGTGCCAAACACTGCTGGCTCACACACATTTCTTACTGACAAATTACAAAGAGTTAAAGGCAACAGAAAAGGAGTGAGGTGAGAATCCCTGTATCAATTCACTAGTCATTTGGTTTAGATGCACTTCTTTTACAGATAAGTGGATTGGATCTTTTTCCTCTCTTGCTGTTCAATTACCCAAGCGCCCATAAAAAAACAGGGTTCGGTCTTCAGAGTGAGATATTGTTGTGCTGCCCGCAGCAATAAGAGAAAGATTTAGGGTTAGCACCTTTACCTGTGACAGAGACCCGGCAGAAGGGTTCTCTGTGTCGCCACATAGTGCCGTCACCAGCTGCTCCTTAAACACAGAGCTATTATTTTACTGCTCCGGCTCACTCCACACTGCCTCCTTCACCCGTCTTTATAACACCTGGATGTATACGAACGCAAATGAGCTCAGGGATGTGTGAATAAAAACAAAAAAAACAAAAAAAATTACGAATGAGGTAAAACCGAATGAAGTCACAGCTGGGTGGTGTGGCCCATAAACTTTCTAAACACCTCTTAGTGGTAGGATTAACTTTATGTCACAGAGCACTCCCCTGTGAATCACACTAATGTGTTTGTTGATCACAGTGTGTATATTTCTCCCTGGTGCTGCTTGTGTTTGGGTTGTGGCTTTTACTTCACTATAACAAGAAGGATGCAGTGGCAGGTTAAAGTTGTGTGATTATTTAAGAAGGATAAAAGAGGTAATAGTTGGTACATAGGAAAGTGTTGTTTTATCCTTTTACACTTTGCATGTTCAGTGTAATATGCGGTTGTTTTAAACTGACAATTTACCAGATTGTGTAAGATCTGAATAAACTGATGTCTTTTATCTAGTGTTGGTTCTTTTGAATGATAATTACATAATAAAATCAATACTAGCCCTCAAAAATATGGATTTCTCTTTAATCAGGTTTCCAGCTCCATCCCTTTGTACAAATATTTCCAGTTCACATGCCCAAAAAGATCAAGATGGCAGGTGTAAAATGTGAAACTGGTAGATGTATCATTCATGTTCATAAATATTGAGGTTGCATCATGATGATTATCTGTTTCTCCATAAAGCATATATTCACAGTTCTGTTTAACTTCTCCAAAAGTCGAAATAGTTTATAACGTCTAAAACCATCTGAAGTCATTTTCTCATACTCAGATATGATTGCTATAAAGAAAGTTATTTCTAGAAAAGTCAAATTTTCTGTCTTAAGAAACAAGAAACATCCATCCGCATCATCCCTCTTCCATCATCAAGCAAGCAAACGGATGCACCTCTGCTTTCCCATCTGCTAAAGCAGCATTTGTTCTTCTTAATGGGTCACTGTAATTGGCAGGAGTCAGGAAGCGAGAACTGCTCCATGGTGTGTGGTTTTAGTTACTGGAGTCTTGAGAGTGATGGAGCCATTGGCAGCTGTGGGTTTGAGGTTGTTGCTTCTGCTCACGCAGGCCTCTGCTCATCTCCTATCCACCCAACGGTGCTCTACTCTGCTGGGACAACGTTACTGGGACAAATGGCCACCTGGGAGCAGGGTATGTAATGAAGCGCACCTTAACCCCTCTCTCACACACACACACATACACGTCATCTCACATCTGGCCTGGCAGCACAGCAGATCTGCACAGGAACTTGGGGAGGAAGAGAATTGCATTTTGCAAACTGCCTGCATGCATGCAAAACTCATGCCTTTTTATTTGCTCTCATGACAGTAAAGCCATTAGCTGCCTGGTGGCGGTGTTCACTTGTCAAGTGTTATGAGAGATCCTTCAGAACTCATGGCCAGTTCACAAATTTCTCTGCATTACGGAGATGGCTCTGCAAGAAGGGTGCAGCTCTCCTAATGAGTTCTTTCCATCTAACTTTTTTTTTTCCTCCTGTCACCTTGGATCCATTCATATTTGGTTCTTATGCAACCAGCTCTCAAGCTGAATAGGGAAGCCATGCATGTGGATAAACGGTTGTTACTCCAATGTGGGGAGAGCATTCAAGGGTTTGTCTCTTTGCAGGGCTTTTGTGGATGACTTACCCTGGTCTTAAGAAGTTGGTCTGGCACCGCCATTCACCTTGCAGAATCTTAGTCACTTCCTCTATTATTTTCATTTTGTTTATTTTTTTTAATAATAGTGAGGGAGGCAGAGGCAATGCATGCACGTAATGGTTAGGATGATAAAGCTAATGATCAATGCCTCCTGAGGTATTTTTTTTACTCTTCTCCACACCAATCACGACTTTCTGCACTTTTTCTAACTATAACACCCTGACTCTTTCGCTTTCCATCCCTCTATTCTTTGAGAAACTTCTTTTGCTGGGGCCACTCAAATTAGCCACGGCTGTTTGATGAAAGCTCGACCACTGCTGGACCTGTCGCAGCGCCGAGGCATAAATCATTCCCCCGGAGCAGGAGCTGTGGCAGGCCCAGACACACATCCACCACCAGCTGAGATTTACGCCGCACACTGAAAGCGCTGCTTCACAATCTGGATCCTCTCCAGCAGGTCATCTTTAAATTGGTTATTGATCCTCCAATCTAAAAAATGAATCATATGTTGCCAACACTGTTTAGGTTCTCCGTTTACAGTAGTGTGGCTAATATGCAGCCTGTGGATGGATTATAGTTTAGAAACCGTGAGAAGACAAGTACCTGGGCTGAACAGGGAGTAAATTACCTTCAGATGAATAGATGTCCCCTTGTCACGCAGCAGAACCTCATTATAACTCATCACAACTGCTGAAGAAGAAGCCGACAGTTGCTGAACAGCTTGGAGTTTCTGTTTACTGCACTGACTGTAGCTAGTCATTGCTGTTATTATTGCATTATGTCTTTATGAAAATATGCAGTATTTTGAAAAAATTGTTATCTGAATGAAACAAATTTATTACATTCTAATTTTGACTCATTCTTCAATTAAGAAATAGTCAGTGTATACATATGAAGATTAAACACTGTGAGGGATCCCATCAAAGCAGAATCAGTGTTTTTTTCCCATCTTCTTTCTAAACGAGACTGGTTCCGTGGAAGCAGCTCATTTCTGCTCTTGGCATATAATATATTGTGGCACATTATTTAATGGGCCCTCACTTCTCACCCAATTAGGCTCCAAGATGGTGTGTAAACGTAGCTCCCATCCTGGGAACAGTTTCCTCATAAATGCCAGAATGGTCATTATTATAATCCCTTTGTGAGTGAAAACAGACAGCTAAAATATAGACTCAGCTTTAATTGAAAGATTGTAAGGATGGCTGTGTTTCTCTTTCTCTGAGTTTCTTCTTAAATGTCAGTATCTGAGACAGTAGACAAAAGGACTTTTATTTCTCTCTGTCCACTTTATGAGGGGAAATGTCAAGCTCATTTTCATTTTCAAAGAGGCCTAGATCCTTGCTCAGGTTTCTGAAATAGCCAATGATGACCATTTTAGTGTTACTAATTAGCCACAGAGAGGAGTGAGTCTGCGATCTTATAGCTGCTGAGATTTTTAAATTCATTTGCACATGTTCAACTTAGGATGCTCATTCAGTATATGATTAATAACTGAGCTGATATACTTTAAGTTTTATCCATTGCCTTTTGTTGCGTGGGTCTTTATCAAATGTGTTTAACATTTATTAACTCTTCCTCAGTGACCCCATATTTCTTTTGTATTTAGGTAAGGCAACGAGAAGAGAAAAAGGGTTCAGGTGTTTGCTCCATTTTCCAGTCAATAGCAGTCAGCAGGTAAGATTCAGACTCTCTGCAGTGTATCAGACACTTATTAGAGGTAATGTTCTCCCGTCATCCATCTCCAGGTGGGCTTCCTCCATTGATCTCGATGCCAAGTTTTGTCACAAGCTGCTCCTCACACAGTGAGAACACTGGTCGCCAGCAGCACCGACTTTCGATGACCCAGCTTAATGTTCTGTCAATAACCTCATGGCTGGGTATCCAGATTTAGACCTGTGAGGTTACTGAGCAGCAGTGGCAGGTGTTTTCTATGTGGTGCTCCAAAATACAGCAAGACAAACAAAATGAATCACAAAGGCTTGTGAAACGTACAATTCTTAACCCCTCTAAGCATATTTATGTGTATATTCTCACTGAGTTAGTAAGTCTAGACCTTCCTCAACTGAGATAGACAGTAATTCTGAAGGAACAGCAGCCCATTTAATTCAATTGAAGGACGTCATTCATCCGGTGGAGAAAGGATACAATCTGAAGTTTATTCAAAATTATGTCAGCAAGCAAAAATGAATAAATAAACTTTTATCTTTTACCTATCACCTTACAAAATGCAAATCATTTGCACACATGCAAGTGCAAATTCCGCCTAAATTGGCGACTTGATAATATTTGTCCTGCTTTAAGTAGTGTTTTTTTGGCACTTGGTCATATTGGTTCAGTGGTTTAACCATTGCAGAATTAGAAGCGTTTCTCCCCGTGGGCCTTATCGGATGTTCGTGAAACTACACCATCTGTTGGGAGAGCGTTAGGGAAGTGACCATGCTCCAAACAGAAAATCTTGTGCTAATGAGTTTGGTGGCATGCAGCTTTAAGTTAAACTGATGATCATTGTTGGAATTTATTTAAACACTCTTGTTCCGATCAGGAACTCCTGAATTAAAAGCGGGTGATTTAGAATACCTGAAGAAATTTGTGAAAATTAAACTTTGTTCGTCCAAATATGAATAAAGTTAAGTTAATGGTTCTATGAGGATGTTATGTATTTGTTTGTCCCTAAGCAACTTAGCCCATGAAGAGAAGTATATCCCAGCAAATGTAAAACATTATCAAGGTTCTGTCATGCTATGGAGCTCCTCTGCCACCAATGGTATGGAGGAAGTACACGTGATATAAGAAAATACATGCAAATAATTAAACTTAAAATTAAAAATAATAAAAATTAATTTGATAAAATGTTTCACGCTTATCAAATCAGGAAATACACCCAGATAATGCAGCTAAGGCTTTTGAATAAACTCCCCTCCTATCCAAACAACATCTCTGTCAGGGAAGACCTTGCATATTTCAGCACAACACACCACCACACACTGCATCCATCACAGCAGCACTGCATGGCTTCACAAGAGAAAAGTCCAGGACTGAACTGTCCTGTGTGCAGTCTAGACTTTCCACCAACAGAAAACATTTGACACATTATGAGATGAAAAATTAATTTACATTTTACAGAGCGTCCCAACGTTTTAGGAATTGGGGTTGACTGGATAGCATGCAACAGTAGAGATGGAGAAGGACCTAGAATGTTCTGCAGGCAATCCAAGAGTATCATGAAGAAGTTATTTAATCAATTAGATATTCTAGAACAATATTTGAGGGATAAAATAGCATTAACAATCTAAATTAGGTTCAAAGATGGAAAAACATTTTAAAATGTCAAAAAAACTAAATTTTTTTAAGTTATGAAATATACAAGTAACATTGTTCTATTTTATTTATTTTTTAAGTAGTCCTGTCCAGCATCATGACAGCAGATTGATGGTCTGGTTGCCGTGTTGTGCCAAGAAAAAAAAAAAACATTAACTTTGGCAAGAGAAGCCTTTTGGATTTGGATCTCTCCTAGAATCTTTAATGTTATTTTTTTTATAAATATTTTATTTAAGCCAAGCCAACTTTACTCATGAAGCACAGTAGGTTCTTACCATAGAGCTGCAAAGCAAAAATACATAAAACATTTAAAAGACAAAAAGAAAATTTAAGAACATAATAAAACAACATTAAATAACCCAAAATTAAAACAATAAAAACAAGATAAAAAACATAAATAATCAAAAATAAGATATTAAAATAAATAAATAAAATAAAACCAAAATATTAAAAATAATATTAAACTAATAAAACAAAATCATTCCAACTCATTCAACCAACTCTCATGCTGGGTCAAAGGCCAAAGAAAAAAAAAATTTTTTAATGTTCAAAATTCCATTGTAGGAGATTAGATGATATACATTAACAGTGACATGGGCAAACCACATTTCCACATCATCGGGAGTTAATAAAATTTTATGTTTTTGTTCTTTCAAACATTCTTCAAGAGCTCCTTCCACAAAACGTAACTCGATAATCAGGCTTTTCTTGTGTGAAGGCAAGGATGGACTCGCTTCATCTTTCATTCAAGCTGAGTCAGTATCAATCACTTGACACTTCAGTGATAAATTGGCAATCTAATAACACTAGGAGAAAAATAACTTCACTCACTCAATCCTTGACCTTACAGAGCGAGCAGTCAGTTTGCTTAAAAGCTACGGCTTTCACATAAAATGGATTTTTCTTTTGGATCAATCGCAGTGGAAACATTTGAAGTAAAACGGCTGCAGAAACCTGCCACTAATAAATAATCGCTGGTGTCACGGAATTGTTCATTGCCTCCACCTCCTCTAGAGAAGCCCATCTTTAAGAGACTATTTTTGATCGCAGGCTATTTAGCCCGACTAAAAGACGATGTAAGCAGGTTTCTGGGGCAGCTGAGGAACTGCCTTTGGAGGGGGAACCATCTCAGCATGTGGAGAGCCGGAGGAGAGACACAATTACTGCCAAACTGCTGTGGCTAAGCTACTGCTGAGGCGCCACACAGGACACAGAGGAAGTAGGGAAACATTTAGGTCATGCTGAGTTCAAACACACACAGCAGTCCATGTGTGGGAATTGTGATAATACTAATTTGATTACGCAGAAGAGCAATGCTTAAATTTCAAAAGACTGACAAGGAAAACATCCTGGGATCTCTGACGAGCATGATGGTTGGGAGAAAACACGAATAGGTGTGTGACAGAACACAGTTTAGCATCTTAGTGTAACAACAAATCAAAGCTGTTTAAACTCTGTTTTATCCAAGCTGTACATTTGGATTTTTTTTTTGTGTCGCTGCAAAAAATGACAGAGTCATTTGAGTATGGCTCCAGTGAGATGGTGGCTGTAACAAGCATCTGTGTTGAGGATTTGCCAAGAAGCATCTCTTAATAAATCCCTGTGAAAACGTCAGTGCACAAATTAATTGCAGAAGGCAGGAGATCTAACTAGCTTGGGGTGAATTCTTTGATGTTTAAAATCCAATTCAAAACAGGTGACTTTACTGGTAGCGTTCATACTGGAAAGTTTTCTGTGTTGCCTGGTGAGACTTACAGTACAGTGCACAAGCCCTCATTTCTTTACGTTTTACTTTCAATGACATATTTCTAATCAATCTGGAGTAATACTTTTCTGGCCTTTCTGAAGGTCTTTCCGAGTTTTTCTTTGCACATTGGCATCCCCCCCCACCCCCCCATTTACAGTTCAGGCCATGTAACTCCCCTTTGTTTCTGTTTTTTTGTTTGCAAAGCTATACTTAATGCTGACCTATGAATCATTCAAACAGAAATGCACCTATGTCAAGGTCTGTAAATAACAGACATAACAGACAAAGAACCAGTTGTAAATCATATTTTGAGACAATTTTTGACACAGTCTGTTAATCAGTTACTGCCATGAAAAATGTTAAAAGTTGAAAGATATAACAAGGTAAACAACATGGGAATTCACAGATATTTTTGCCAAAAATGTGGCATAATACTACTGTGGTGTGTGACATTACATAAAAAAAATCTAAATAAACTGGACAAGAAGAGGACAAAAGAAGTACCATTAAGCTTTAAACCCGAAAACCCGAAAGTGAAATAAGAAATAAGAAAAAACTCTTAATATTTTGACACAGGACCTAAGCGATGCATCTGGACTTTCAGTTGATCTATATACTGTTCAATGAAGCCTTATCAGAAATGGACCCCAATGAATGGTGGATGCCAAAAACCCTTCTTAAGGAGGGAAAATGGTGAGGCTGAGAAATGCCAAATGTGCTGGCAACAGATCTAATCCTCTGCAGAGCCTGGACCTAAACATTTTTGAAGCAGTGTGGGATCAACGTAGAACAGAAAAAAAGAGCATACCTCCAGAGAATAGATTCATTTAACAAGTCCTGAAGACCGTTTAAAGACATCACATGAAAGCTTGCTGAAGAGGGCTCTGGTTGTTCTGGAGAAGAGGTCATACCAAATATTTGCTTTTAACATGGTTAGAACTATAATTTCACCATATGTACTGTTTGTCTTACAACCTAAGACTAATTTAATCTATATAGGCTGATTAAGCTTTTCTATTGCTAAATTGTTAGATATAATTTATACTTAAGGGTTTGAATTTGATTAACTTTTGGCTATCAACATGTTAACATAAATCACTTTTACATATCAAACATATTGGCGAGTATCAGGAGTGTTAAATAATAATGGGACATGATTAATGTTCTAATATTAGAATCATTTGCAAATTGAATGCCTTGCGCAAGAACCACAATGCCTCAGGTCTATTTGCAATATTTAGCATTTTCCTTACATTTTTATTTTAAAAGAGAGAAAAATAGGAATCATTTGCATTAAACAAGCACAGGAGGGGGTCATGAGAACAAATCTTATTTTTCTCTTATGTTTTCAGCGCAAACTAATCTAAGATGCAGCTTCCAGGGTTTCAGTAAACATATCAATATTCAGCTGATAATACCTCTAATCTGTGGCCAAGAGAACTGTGTGTCATTCCTTTAAACACTACAGGGAGTTTCCTCTTGTGATCACAAATGATAAGGAAACATAAAGTAAGTGCATCATAATTAATTTAAGTATAACTCCCCATTTATAATAAAGCACCCTACATTATCAAAGCTGACCTTTTTGGATGGAAACAAGGCAGAAGTAGATCCTATTCTAGCTTCAAAAAGCATCAAATGAGATGTTTAAAGGTGTCAAATATGCTCTGAGGTTTTTTCTCAGATGCAATGTGAATAAAGCCTTTTTGCAAAGTAATAGGTCCCGAAATGCACAGAAAATCAGGCCATACAGAGGAAATCACCCCTAAAATACCTGGATTATCTTTAATAAAGTATAGGATGTCCTTTTTTTCTAATGTAAAACTCTAACATGAGACAAACAGAATGTTTCTTTTCTCACCAAAGGAGACGGCTTACAAACCATAACTCAAGTCATTGTTACACATTATGTGTAGCCAAACTTTCCCGCCCTAGCCCACTGGAACTGCTGTTTTATGACACTTAGTGAGACTACCCATCCCAAATAGGGGTTATCCTTGCAATAGAGATAGGTAATGCAATGTGGACAATGGTGGGAATGCACATTCATTCATGGATTTGTTCTTCTCCACAATTAAACTTCCTCAGTTCTCAGCTGATGGGCACAATCATCTGAATGCAGAAATATCATAGGTGGAGGTCCAGAAGGCTATCAAATCACTCAGTAATGGGAAGGTACCAGGCCCTGATGGAATCACACCTGAGTTCTATAAAGAACTTAGAGACATGATAACAAAACCTTTTTTAGATATGTTAAATATCTCTATATCGTTAATTCTTAAAAAAGGGAAACATCCAGATAATTATTGCTCTCATAGGCCCATTTCTCTACTTAATTCTGACCTTAAAATACTTTCTAAAATCCTTGCTACTCAGTCGAAAGTGTCCTGCCTTGCATAATAAATGCTGACCAAACAGGCTTTATTAAAGGTCACAACTGTTGGAATAACATCAGACGTCTTTTAAATGTGGTTCAGCTGTGTCATCAGCACGGTGCAATAGATGGTCTTGTGGTTTCTCTAGATGCTGAGAAAGTACTTGACTGGATTAGTGGCCTTTTCTGTTTCATACCATGGAGAAGAATGATCTAGGTCAAAATTTCATCAATTGGGTTAATGTTCTGTATAATTTCCCGCAGGCAGCCATCCTTACAAATGGGCTCAGGTCTAAAAAGTTTGAGGTTGGGAGAGGGTGCTGACAGGACTGCCCCTTCTCACCACTGTTATTTACATTAGTGACTGAGCCACTGGCTGAGGCAACTGGATGCAACCCTGCTGTAACTGGCATCGATACTGAGCAGAGACCTAAAAAAATCTCATTATATGCTGATGATTCGTTGCTGTATCTCTCCAGCCCAACAGTCTCAATACAACATGTCCTCACATTTATTAACCAGTTTGGTATTTTTTCTGGCTACAAATCACACTCTTAAAATCTGAAGCTATGCATGTTAGAAATTCGCACAGAATTCCCAATTCCCCTTTTATATGGTCCTCTGCTGGATTTGTATATTTGGGTATATATGTTTCACCTTGCTTTAAGCAAATGTTCAAGGCTAACTTTGTTCCACTGCTTAATAAGATAAAACAGGACCTTAAACACTGGAACTGCCTCCCTGTGTTTTGGCTGAGCAGAATTTCACTCCTCAAAATGAATATTCTTCCCCACCTTCTTTGTCCAATTAGGATGTTCTGGTAACCCGATAATAATCAATACAGTTAGGGCTTGTAAGGCAGTGCAGCACATTGAAGGGAGAGCTGGGAAAATCTCCACTTTTACTACAGTTGTTAATTACCCAGATTTTCTTCGAGGTGTACTGGATTCAGGTTTCAAAGATTGGATATCTAAGGGTATTTCTACCTTTGGCTGCCTTTTTGAGGAGGGTGCCGTAATGTCTTCTGATAAGATGAAACAAAATTGTTCTTTTGTATCATAGGGGATAAGTCAATTAGCATGTGTTACAAAACAGTAAAAAGGCAAGATGAGATCATTCTACATACATTACCAGAGACCTGGAGGAACCAGTTGGGTGTAGAGATCAAAGAAGATATATGTGAAATGATTTGGAATTCTGCTAAAGATATAACAGTTTGTACCCACTCTTGGGCCTTACAACTCAAAATACTACACAGGTCCCACCTAGTCCCATTACGAGTGTCTGAATTTAAAACCATCTCTTAAATGTAAAATACATGAGGGCAGCCTTATACACTGTGATTTTAGTCTTGCCCCAAAATACAAGAATATTGGTAAGCAGACTTTTATGAATTGCGAAGTGTCCTCAAACTTAAACTTGATTTTGACCCTGTGTCTCCTCCTCGGCCTGCCAAGTAAAGGTATTACAAATAAGAACTACAAATAATTATCTTATGTTCTGACCTTTTGTGCCCATAAAAATATTTTACTCTGTTGGTTCTGTCACAAAGCCCCCACAGTTTCTGGTTGGCACAGGCTTGTAATGGAACACATCCCACCTGACTCCCTAAATTGTGTGGCACACACTAAGACTGAGGTTATTAACAAAATATCTAAACCTTTTCTTAATTATGTTGATAGAAATGTGTCTGCCATTCTAACCCGAGCTTTTCTTTATTCCTAATGACAAACTGCTACCTGTGATATAAATCTGTCAATGAGATTGATGCTGAATGTCCCTGTAGTGTATTCTCCTTTCTTCATTGTTTTGTTTAGGCTGAGCTGTTGTTTTTGTCCTTTTTGTTTTGTTGAACAAAAAATTAAACAGACACAAAATGATGTTTACAATTTAGAGGTAGTGTTAAACTGTAAGCATCCATTAAGAAAATAATAATTTTGTCCAGAAAAAGCCCAATGAAGTCAAAATAAAGATTAATCTGCACTTTTTGTAAATAATCATTAATTTTTTGGTTGTCTGTCATTGGTTTTCATATCATCTTTACCAGCTTTAGCTTTTGTAACTTTAGAATATTTTCATCCACATATTATAATGTGCAATATGTATATTTTCCATGGCAGTAGCATTGCTAACTCTTTCAGAAAAGGCTAGGTTAACCCAGCATTACCAGCAGTTAATCCTGAAACAGACTACACTACAGGGAAGATCTTGAAAACAAACAAAACACCCACTGCATGTGCATGACTTTATGGCAGAATACAGCTGAAAGGTCAAAAACCCACATGCTGCTCACTGTAGAGGGATCAATCCAGTAAGATACCACTGTGTGTCTAAGGTTTATCCCCATGGGAGAGATGCCACCAAAGGCTTTTTTGAACTCAGCAAGCTACAAAGAGCGACTCCCTCTTCAGGTCCTGATACCATGATGGCAGACAGCAGCGAGCTCAAAAACCTACACATCATTCATTCACTTACAGTCTCTCAGGAGTCCATTCAGTGCAAAGAGCAAAAGTAATTGAAAATTCAGCTAAAAGATATTCAGTTAAATTCTTTACTTCGTAACAGCTTATTGAGAATTTAACATGATAAACAGAAAGAAAATATATCACTGAAATGTGAAGTTAAACATCAATTATGGTTTATTTACAAGAATGATGCTCTAAATATACAGAATAATTCATATAAATGTTCCATTAAACCTAAACAAAGGGAGGAAAAGCCTGTGGATTCCTTTAGTCAGCCTCTTTCTTATGCAGAAGAAACTGTTCAGTCTGAGAGACAGGAGAATCAAATCAGAGACACTATTCTCACCTCTCACATCTGATTGGATGTGTCATGATATACTTTTCATTTAATAAGGTGTCATTTACACTTCATATAGAAAGTGTGACCTTATTAATGGCTGAAGCAAAATTTGGAGAAATGCAGTGGAGAAAATAATTTTGCCTGTAACATCCACAGGACATGAAGTCCTCATCCTGATTGTTCAGGGATATACAGGTGACATTTATAGCTCCTTTTAAATGCTGCTGCCAAATAAAATAAAGTAATAACAAATTGTTGAACTTTACATTTACATAAAATCTGTTTTATTTAGATTGAAAAGGCAAAGTTTTCTCTGAGAAATAAAGATATAATTACAAACATGACAAAAGCCTAAGAAATAACCATTTTACATTGTGTTGGTGTCAAAAATCACAATAAAATCAAATGAGTAAAGAGTCAGGAAAGAATCCACAAAAATGAAGCAAAATGCAGTCATGACTTCTACAAATTAAATCCTTATGAGATTATTTTATAAACAGACTCACTGCTCTTAAAATCAAAAGCTTTCCTGAGACCACTTCAAGCTTTCCAAACACTTGTTATTCTTTTCCTTTAACTTCACGTCTGACAGCCAACTCAATTAGGTTGGATATGTGTGGGTGTAAAACAAGTAACATGACAAACTGAGAAGATGGATGGCAACCTTTGCTTCACCATTAAAAACACAATTGCTTCGCATTGGAGCTCAATCTATTGCCATATTACCAGCTGCAGCAAAATGAACTCGGCTGCAGCCCGGGTCATAACTAACCACCATCTGCAGAACTGCTCAGCTGTTTTTTAAATGGATCTGCATCCCTGATATTTATTCATTTATTTTCCCTGGTCAGTGGTCAACATTACTTTTTGGCTTACCCACAGCTAGATTTAATAAAACAATAAATCAGAAAATAGATCTAAAGGAAAACTGAGAATATTTCAATTAATCAATTGTTTCATTTTCTGAAAATAAGGCACAGTGACTCATCAGCCAGATGACCTTAATGGTAGCCTGTGGGTATGTGTTGTCTGGCTCAGCTCCTTGTGGAGTCTTCAGGCGCCAAGTAGGGGCTGACCTGTTGGTAGATGAACGAGTAGAGGCTGACGTCAGGGTGCCGACTGATGCAGCTCTTGCGCACAGAGCTATAGTACTGCTCCAGAAGATCATACACCTCTCCTGTGATGGAGACAGGAGACTGGTTATACTGTTTCGTCTTGCAGTGGGTAGATACCAACAAGTAAAAAAGTCAGGATCAGTAATAAGGCAATATAACTGTTTAATTAAATCATTTCATTAATATTAAAATCACAAGAAAAAAGATTAAAAAGTCCAATAGGAAAAAAAAGTAAAGAGTTAAATAAAACGTAAGACGCTGAATGGCAGGATATCTGCTCCCTTTACCAACACTGATGTTCCTCTGAGTGAGGAAAGAGTGCATGTTGTGGACATCTGTCATGAGCTGGCTGTCACCAAAGGTGAAATAAGCTACATCTCGGCCCGCCTCAGCAGCTGCCAGCATCTGGAGTAGGGCTGGAATAAAAGAAGTCTGTTTCAGTATGCTACATCTAACCTTGAGCTCCCATTAATGAGATTTATCAAATTTACAAAATACACAGCAATGCAAAAAGACACATGAAAATGGATGGCACCTTTTCCAATTTTATTCTTTTTTATATATTCTCATTACTTGTATAAAAATGCATAGAAAAATTGAAAAGCAGTAATGTGGCTTATTTTTATTTCATAACTGAGCCACATCAGCCTCTGTAGCCTGTACAGTAAAAGGTAAATAATCAGGGGAATAGGTCTTACCCCCACTGAGAACTCTGGATTAGTTACAAAGGAAAGTCGGGACTGGCCCCAGAGAGCTGTGAATATTTTAAGAGACTGGAAATATGTCTGCTGACTAATTAAAGTTGGGACACTGCCAAGGTAATGAAAGAAAACTAAATCAACATTTTCAAAAAATGACTAAGCTGAATATGTCAACGTTTTCAGAGGTTTCTGTCCCCTGCTTTATTTCAACCACATTCTTCAAAAATTATCTGTAAATTAAACAAAGGAGGGAAAAGTAAGGCTGTAAGGGGGCAGAGAATAAAAACCCAGGCAAAGGACAGCATCTGAATTATGAAGTTCTTCCCCAGAGGCATGTCATTAAGCAGACAGTAGGTGCTTGTGTCTATAAGAGGAATGCACCTTATCATGGTTACTTAATAAATACACACTGAAGTAAGTAGAGTTCATAAGAAGAATGTATCTGAGTCATGGAAAATGTGAAGTCACACTTGGGGTTGAAAAAACATCTTCTGATGCTTCTTGCTCGCTGTTACAGGACACAAACAGAGAGCTGTAACAGATTGATGGACTAAAGCTAGCGATCAATTTCGCTATTAATGCCACATATTAACTTTGTCATTTGATCAATAGGAGGAAGGCAACAAATAGACCTTAAGTAAATGAATGCATTCCCAAAAGACAAATGGATGCTTATACCGTACTAATCTACTAGAGCACTTCGATGTGAAATCTACTCAGCATTGTTGAGAAAAAGAGTCCAATTAAACTGCCAACTGAAGCAGGCTGACCTACGCCGTCTACTGACGTCAGTGTTACATCAGCGGGTACCTTTGAGACGTGTGTCCCCTCCAAAAACGCCACAGCCCCAGTTTCCGGTTGCCAGTGCAGCAAGGTTCTGACTTTCCTCCTCAGGGCGAGCGAAGCCACAATAAGCCTAGATGAAGACAAACACAAAGAGAATGGAAGACAGCATTTTAGAAAGGCAAATGGCAAAACTACACAAACAACACAATTCCTTTTGTTTAGTCTAAAATTATTATGCGTCACTTAATGGTAAATCTCATAGGTGAATCTAGAATTACTATTATATTTGGCATTACCAAATGTCAAACAGTCTTAAAATAAACTGAATATTAAATGACTCCAAGAAGTATTTTGTAATGTTAAGATGATTTCAAATTTAGTCTACAAATTAAAAAAATGATCAGTCAATGAAAAGATTATTATTCAATTAGTACTTTTACAGCTTTCAGCTTTTTTGTACATGTACAAACATTTGAAAGAACTGTGATCATGTCACATAGAAATTAAACACATACAGTAACTGTTTCCCCCACTGGTTTTATTTTGGCTGATTGGTATTGAGATTACAGTTTGGAAGATTTGATCATATCGTTCCTGTCTTTGGTTTTGGACACAAGATACACGACCTGGCCCCCAAAAAAGTCGCCACAAAAAAAAAAAGATCTCTCATGCTTAATGGACTACTCTTTCACAGTTTGATCCAGATGAATCCTGGCATTGCCATCTTGGAATATGCCTGTGCCAACAGGGAAGGAAAAATCCATATTTGGAATAACCCGCTCCTTCAAATCTGTACTCATTAGATCTAATGACTTTCCATTGCTCTACAGTTCAATCTAATGCTCCCTAACAAACTGAAGCCTTTTTCTGTGCTTATCCACACTGAAGGTGGTTTTCTTATGAATATTCATTTCCAGTTGCTTGAGTTCCCTTTCCATTGTTTTAAAATGTTCTTACTTTTTCCGTTAAACGTAGACCTGAGTTCTAGTGTTTTTTTTCTCCAATGTGATTCCACCATTTAAGTGATCACGGACCACAATATTTCAGGATTGTTTTCTGACCGCATTTCTTCCTCAAAGATGATTATTCCCCTCTATCTTTTCAATTCTTAATAATGTGTTGGATAGTTCTTATACTTTTTTGTTTTTTTGGCCAGGCAGTAAATTTGCAATGCACAAGTTTTGTTAGGAAAACTTTAAAAGCAACCAGTTAATTTCTAACATGTTTAATATCCACTGTGTCAATAAGTTCTCTTCAATACAATGTATTATATCTTTCAATATAATGTAAAACATTAATTGCTGGACATTTCATCATTGCACTAGGCTAGGATAGCAACCTATCAAATGTTAATGTAATTCATGAATAAAGATAACAGCTGTGTTTCACCATTAGGCCCGAGCTTGTTACATTATTATAGCAGCATTCACACATAGGAGCAGGTCATGTGCATTTCTAACTCTGTGCCATTCTACACCTACTCACTTCAGTCAGTTGGAAAGAATCTGATAAGGTCTTAAGACTAAATAACTGTAAAAAAAAAACCCTGTTCCTAAACCACAGCATTAGACCTGAGACATACTGAGTGGGTTGTCAGTCATGTAAGTAATTATGTTAAAAGCTGGTAAAATTGAAGATCTGAAAAGTCTCTAGACATTTATTTTTACCTTAAAAAACAAAGATCATAGTGAAAATGAATTTTAAGAACCAATCCTCTGCCCTGACCATTCATAAATTCCACTTGTGAAAGGGCACATTTGACATTTCACAGAAAAATATTCAAAAGTGGACTGATCTCCATGTTGGTGCATTCTTCACACCCTTGTCAGAACTGTCAAAGTCCTCAATGCTATTTGACAGCAGACCTGTCAACATTAATATCTTGATTTTTTTTTTTTATTACAAATGGCCATCACTCCTCCAAAAAGATCATATGTATGGTAGAAGTTTGGTTTAAAGAAAACATATGCAAATGTAGTAACTATGATAAATTGCCCCACAGACTATTATGCCAATTAAAACTATTCTGGGCTTAATGAACAGTAGAATAATTAAGATTAAATTTATTATTTGCAAAAACACCCATCTAATCAATGCTTGTTCCAAACATACAGCATGTACAGTATCAATAATTCATGTATTTACTGTCGTAAAGATAAATACAGATCAAAACAACAAAACAGGTTGACATTCAGCTTGTTAAATCTGTGCAGCCAACATAAGGTGAAATGATTTATTGGCATAAATCAATAAGGAGCATAACAACTATGAACATTCATCTGTTGTTATTAAAATATTTCTTAGGACAAGATTACATAATGGTTGTTTTTGTTCACAGAAAGGACAAAAAGGAAGGAGAGAGACAAGAGGACAAAAAATGAATAAAAGACCACCAGCAGGAAAATTAATAGGACAAGTAAAAAAAAGAATAACCTTGTTAAGTTCTCGATTGATTCTTTCTGGGTGAAACTGTTCAAGAAAGTTCCTGAACTGAAGAGCATCAATGGCCACAATTTCAGTGCATCTTCTTTGCCAGCCATCACTGAAAAGAAATTAATAAATAATTTTAGCAAATGTGTACTATTTTAGTACAACACAATAAGTGCGTTCAAGCCAAGAGATGCAGTACTTTCTCATAGCTCTATGTATATTAGAAAAGGTAAACTGCACAAAAAGCTGGAAATAAATGCAATTTACAAATATTAGGCTTTACAGTCTTATGTTTAATTATTAGAGAAATACTTACACTGAGATTGTTAGCAAAAAATAGAAATCTAAAAAACTACGTTTAAAATCAGACGCAAACATGCAATCGTCCAGCAGACATTGTGTTTGTCATTAATTAACCATAAACCAATGTACTGGGCAGATCATTTTTTCTTTATGATTACACTAAATACAAGGATCTGGAATCACTTTGCATTCTATAACAGAAATAAGTGACTTGACTACATTTTTAGGATATCCATTCATTACTGAGGAGATATGAAAATAACTTGAATTTTTCTGTTGTAAAAAATGAAAAGTCATAGATCCAACACCGCCTATGTAAATAAAAGGGTGTAAAAATGGGGCAAAAACAAGTTTGAATTTGTTGTTTTTAATAAAGACTTAAGTTCTTAAATGCTTGAAGCTGTAATAAATACCTTGGAGTGGTGTCCTGGTAGCTGCCTCCCCACTTGTAAGTGTGAGAATATCCTGTGTATTTACTGTACTGCTGAGTTCCTAAAAGACAATAAAATCAAAGTTGACCATCAAGCAAGCAGAAGCAAGGAAATTATTATACCTTTTAAACATAATTAAAATGGAATATTTAAGAGGCACAAGTGAGTGGCACCTTTTGGCAATCAAGGGCCAACGAGAACAAGCAATGACACCACCAAATCATCAGTGGATGAAATAGACTAAGGGATGGAAAATACTACTGATGATTTATTTACCAATGCTACATATTTAGTAACAAATAAATGCTATGAAATTAAATAACCTTGTGTTCAATGTGCAAACACCTGACATTTATTAGTTTTTCCAAAACATCAAACTCCATCAGCTCAAATAGCATTTAAAAGGAACGTGTTTCTGGAATAATGAATTAAACTTTTGATTTTTATGCAAACCAAATGTCCTTACAAAAGATTATTCATAGCAAAAAGAAGATTAATCCTGGTTGAGCAAAGACCTGCCTGATTATTTGAATAACTTCTGAATAATAAACAATAAAAAATCTGCAGGTACACCTCACAATGTTCTGAAGGTTGCAGCATTCATGTGTAAATACATTAAATAAAAGTATCTCACATTTGTGTCGGATGAGACACTGAAAGGTCAAAAGCTTATGCTGTTGCTTCGTCAATGCAAAACAGGGCAAATGAATTGTATATATGTATTTCATCCTGTAAAGGTGTGTAACTGAGCAATAGAAAACAAAAATGATAAACTCACAAAACCCTCTAAATGATAAATTTCTCTAATACAGTGTATGTACTATAGAATTAATACCATGATAACCTAATCAAAATTGGTTCCAAGTTGAAAACAGTATATTGGGATGAGGTTACCATGATCTACAGTGCCATGAATATGTATTTGCCCCCTTCCTGATGTCTGTGTTTTTTGCATATTTATCACTCACGGAGGTTTCAGATCATCAAACCAATTTTAGTATCACACAGAGACAACCCAAGGAAATACAAAATGCAGTTTTGAAATGTTGATTCCATTTATTAAGGCACAAAAAAAAAAAAAACTTATCTAACACTATGTGAAAAAGTAATTGCCCCCTGAACCTAATAGGGAGTTGGGCCACCTTTGGCAGTGATAACTGAAATCAAACGTTTGCGATAATTTGTAATGAGTCTTTCACAACGCTGTGGAGGGATTTTGGCCCACTCCTCTTTGCAAAATCTTTTCAAGTCAGCCATATTGGAGGGTCGTCTTGCATGAACCGCGCGCTTAAGGTCAGACCACAGCATTT
>JAVQJG010045400.1:0-12138 GCA_036024015.1 Craterocephalus amniculus
ATCAATAATGAGAGCAAGAGATTTCATACCTTTGTCGCTAACAGAGTGGCAGCCATCAGAGAGGCTACAAATGTTACGCAGTGGAGATATATCAGTTCACAAGAAAATCCTGCTGATGACTCCTCCAGAGGTTTGACTGTTGAAGGACTCCTGGCATCCAGCAGGTGGATCAAAGGCCCAGATTTTCTTCAACGGCCAAAAGAGAATTGGCTCAAGCCTTTTATTCTGGAACCCATCTCTTCAGATGACTCAGAAGTCAAAAGGGACGTCATGGTTAATGTTGTCACCTCTGAGTCCATCAACGCAACTGCCAAGCTTATGAACTATTTTTCCTCATGGATGAAACTCAAAATCTCTGTTGGCTGGATTCTCAAGCTACGAGATGTCCTTTTAGCTTTGAGCAGAAAGAGAAAAGAACTTGTTGCTGCTTTAGCTGTTGCTGGCTCGGCCATAAAACCAGAAGAGGTGGAAAAGGAGGTGAAGAAGATTAAAGGTGCATTTGGTTGTTCATCTCTAACTGTTGACGACCTCACCAGAGCAGAATCTGCTATTATACGTTTCAGTCAACTCACAACTTTCAAAGAGGAAATACACATCTTGGAGAGCGGAGCATCAAGTGTAAGAAAAGGCAGTGATATTTAAAAACTTTTTAAAAACTGAAATCAGCTCCAATCCTGGCGTGGACGTAACCTGAGATGCAGGTGAGGAGAGGAGACCCAGCCGATGAGATGTGGGCAGCGGGTTGGGGGAACAAGTGGACGAAAACAAAATATACCCGAGAGCACGGCAAAGAAGCTAAAATCTGGAAGCTGAATTCAGTTCATCAACACACGTTGCTCCTTGACATTTTTTGTACATATTATCATAATAGACTGGAGAGAGAGACACTTTCCCTGCACCGACTGTGAGAGCAAAGCAGGTGGAATCACATGGAGCCTCTTGGATCACACTGTTAAATGTCAAGCAGGCAACATGTCTGCAGAACAGCTAGAGCTGCTTTAGTGTGTGAAAAAACCTTTACTGTATGTGTTCCCTCGTGTGGATGTAGTGTGAACCCAGCAGGACTAAACACAGACTTAAACCTTTAACTGTGAACTGGACTGCAGGAGAAACTTCCTCCAGTGAGGTAAAATAGCTCAGTTAGAGAAAACAGCTCAAACACACCTGAGTAGGGCTGGAAAAATCTAATCGAAAAATCCAACATCAGGATTTTTTATTTCACAAGATTAAAATAAATTTTTTTTTTTTAATCTCTCTGTTTCAAATAATGCAAAAAGTAATAAAAACATATATTTCATTATTATTATTATTTTTATTTATCTTCTGTACTTGTCTTGTCGGGCATTATAGCAGCAGAATGTTAGTCTGGCTACGGTGTTGTTTTTTCCTAATTGAAAAAAAAAAACATGGCAAAATTCTTTGTTTTTCTCCATAAAAATCTGCAATATTGAAGGATCACGAGAAATCGCTTTTAAATCAAATCGGCACCCAAAACATCGTAAAGGAATGGAATCAGGAGGAAAGCATATCGTCCCAGCCCTACACCTGAGTGTGTAGACAGAAGAAGACGAGCTCTGATACGTAGCTTCACTCTGTCCCTTCATGAGCGCACATGAAAATGACACATAAAACAGTACAGACTAATACCTAAGTCTGAGGATAATTTTAGATTAAACATAGAATAAGAACTATAAAACGTGAGTAAGAGTTGGGTAATTTATTCAAAATGAAGACATGATAGCATAGGTAAAACTGCAAGGAGACAGCGGCAGGGTTTTCTTTACATCAACGTCAAATAACTGGATTTTAAGCTTAAATTCATCAAAAGACAAAAATCTGGGTTAAGTGCAGCAGACCCTCAGATACCGGAGAAAATCTGAAGCTTGCATCTTTCCACATAGCCGGCCCATCACAGCCTGATGGGCGGGCCGTGTTCTGGGCTGATAGAGCACCAGACTCCAGATTACCAGATGTAAAAACACACCACAGGTAGCAGACGCCATCCATCATCCCCGGCTGCACCTGAGCACCGAGCATCACTGCTGTCCCACATCAGCAGAGTCTTCCTGACTACCTGTTCAATAACATCAACATTTATATGCACAACTACATAGAAACGAAGCGGGGGAAGAAAAAACCTCGAGTGGAAGAAAAGTAGGAGCTAGAAATCTGTAAAAACATAAATAAATGAAGCAAAGAGTGCAACTGCAGTTCATTTTTGTCCTGATGACGCAGACAGAGCAAGCAGCAGCACAACCACAGCCTGATGACTGAGAGGCAGGCAGCAGGGAGCAGAAAGGCTTGGATGGGGGTATATTAAGACATCCTGACAGCTTTAGGCGAGGAGGTGCATATGAACACGTGCACAAATGGCCACTGTTAGATTTCTGTTGCAAAGCTGAAGGCAGAAATGACTTTGGTGAAACACTGATGATGGAGGGAAGAGGAAATTAAGGGCTGCAAGTTTATCGACTGTGATCCAGGGATCAATGCAACGCTTAGAACAGCATTCTTTCCGCTTTCTGTCTCTTCAAAGCAAAACTGTGTTTCCAACTTAAAACAACACATTTCTTACAATTTTATTGGGCTATTTTCTTTTCTAAATTAGCATAAGCAAAGATGATGGTGCCAGCTGCTAGTGTGGAATAAAAAATTTCAAACTAGCTCATCTAAGCCTGTATTATTTCATTTTAACCACACAGTTTAGGTCATACTTCTGATTTTGATTCTTTCAAGCGTCTTTCAATAAATGAAAACGAGAAGGCAGTTGTTTCTTTTCTACTTGCAACAAGCAGATGTGTGACCAAAGAAAGCCATTGGTCCCTTCAGCAAAGCTAACTGGCGACTTGGTTTATGACCAGCTGTCCTTTCACAGCTGATGCATTTCCTTCTACAAGGCCTGTGTAACGTTATTTTCATCATCTGTACCGGTCCACAAGGCTCCACCGGGCCCTCCTGCAGCTGACGGCACACCACCCGAAAACCTGGAACCATGCTGACTGAGCATACTCCAACATTGATGTCCCGTACAGAAACGAAAACACACACCAGACAGGCAGCAGAGACACAACATGGATGCTGGTTCAGAGAGGAGACAGCATCATCCACACCTTTACGATGCACTGAAGAACAACCGCACACACATGCACGGAGCTCTGGCATAGCTGACCTGAAAAGCAGCATGAGCACAACTGTTTGCATGTCTGAGGCGTCCTGATGGGTGGAAATGGTTCGGCTGGATTACAGGGAAGGGTCACTGCAAATCAGCTGCGAGTCGAGGATGAGGGGACTCTCTTCCAAAAAGACGAGAGCCTCCAGCTAGAGATAAATGTTTCTGAGTATCATGAGAAACAGCCAATGAGATGGGTGATTGAATCAAGGGTGACAACTCATGAAGCCGAGTAAAGAGTTCATGTGTCTGCGCTGGTGAAAGGTGCGACTTCCTAACTGGCTCTCCTACATCTCTACTTTGTCGGATGGAGCCCAGACGGCATTAATCATCATTAATTATTGACAGACAGTTTCCTTAGCAGAGCACCGAAACTCAGACTTACTGATATTTTACTGGCCGGTGTGCCTCGGCTGGAGGAAAACCACTCTGACTGCTGAGTTTTTTAAAAAACAGTGGGCTGACAGGAGACTATTTAAATTAATGTTTAAACAAAACATCGACAAAATAAAAACTTGAAAGCTGATGTAAAGTCCTAACCTGTCTGGCAAGCTATCTGAAAGAGAAATGTGCCTACAATAACGATAAGGGCGGAACAGAAGAGTATGCAGGCAGTCAGTCAATATAAACCAGTAAAAAGAGGGAAAAATGAATTATATTATGTCTTTAGTTTTTCTGACAAATAGCAACAGAAGGTTTTAATAGGTTTAAATTTCCAGAAATGTGTAAAGTATTTATTTTTTAGAGAGAAAAAAAAGCCCCACATACAGCAATCACACCGTAAAGCTGGTTTGTCGTTGTCCAGGTTGGCATGAAAAGTACATTTCTATGCTTAAACTATCTGTAGTTTGACTTTAACAGCTCGTCCCAGCAGGTGCAGATCTGCAGATGTGGTGTGTTAACGTGTTCTTACCTTAGTGTGTGCAATGAGCAGACAGTTGGAGTGCTCGTGCTCGCAGGCGATCTCATACTGAGGCAGCATGTCAGCCAGCTGCTGGACGAAGGCGACCACCTCCTGGTGCCAGGGAACGTTTGCCATGGTCAGACTGCTGGCAGAGCTTTCCCCACAGTATGTCACGCCCTGCACAGATGTAAGCACAACGTCATAAACAAGCCTGGGAAGACACAGAGCTTTATGATAAACTGAAACCACACACTCCGGGTTAAACAGCTGCTTTCTCAATAATAAAAACCTGCAGCTTTCTGACACAGATGTTTCTGATCCTCACTGATCTACTGAGGAAGAACATCTTATACACATATGAGCGCTTTTTTGTTTGATTTTAACTTTTGAAAATGATCGAAAACAGTCAATTTAATAGGATTTATTATGATGTTTGCAAACATAAAATCAAAGCAGAAAAAGTGCAGCCTCAGTCATTCATCACAGCTACTTTGGGTGTCGGCCAGCTTACACTCCAGGCTGTTAGTATTAGGATAGTTGCACAAAAAGTAATGGCTACACCATTTTAGTGTCAGCTATAATTAGAGTAAGTTTAGGTTTGTGAATAACAACAGTTCTAACATGAATTTATTATATTACCAAGTGCATCATAGTAGCATAGTTATCTAGCATCCTCGCTACTAGGTTACATGGATGAAAAGAGCAAAAGTCTAGATATTAAAAGATAAAAAAATCATCACTTGGGTGTTGAAAATCCAAGCATCAAAGCCAGATTTACATAAATATTAAATACAACATATGTTTGAATTTATTTATGACAATGCAGCAAGTTCTGCTTCTGTAGAAAGCAGACGTACATTTATCCTTTTCCACAATCCAAAAAGGCCACAGCCATGATTGAAGAAGATTCATTACAAATTAGAGGACACATGTATATTTTACAGTTTCTGCTCTGGTAACTTGTTTTATTTAGAAGCTGGTTTTCATTTTTGACGTTTTAAACACTCATGGTGGTAGATTTCCCAGAAAGGATCAGTTAAGTATCTACAAGTAACTGCAATTAAGTTTGTTAAATGTGGCTTGCTCCACTTTTGAAGTTAGATTAATTATTAGTTTTAGGGCCACATGGAGCTGGGCTCCGGGCCCTAAATGACCGTAGAAATAAAGCTGTGGTGTGGTTACCAGTTTGGTGTATTTCCACATCAAGCTCAGCGCTAACCCAGACAGTTAAACTACAAATGAAAGAAATGGTAATGACTTTGAGTTATACATCACCAAAGAACCGAGGTCACAGATATAAAAGATTTAGAGCACTGGTTCCCAAACTTTCTGAGCCACGGTACCCAAGATAACATATACTGGTGTTGGTGACCCTCCCTTCCACGATGACAGTTATTAACTATTTCCTCCGCTTCGCGTCGGACAGTTCACGCCTCCGCATGGTCCATTACTTTATGATAATGGTCACCTTGTCGGGCATTATCCCTTAAATATCCTAACAGGTCATCCTGCAGGATCCTCTAAATATCAGGCTTGAAAAAAGTCTTGTCTTCCTAAAGAAGGAAGATTAATGTGGATTTATGTGTCAATGTGTTCAAGAATTAAGGTGTTAAATTTATTTGATAAATTTAGGTTATATATTTTTCACACTTATCTGGCCACCCCCTGAAATGATCCCAGGACCGACTTGTGGGTCCCAACCGACTGATTGGGACTCGCTGATTTAGAGGATGTCCAGGTTTACTGGTTTTAGACTGAATGCATCTCTAAGCATTCACACCGGATACGCCTCTTTGACACCAGGCAGTAACTTCACCTGTAATGATGTATGTGCATGTTTATAAACCCT
The DNA here is from genome assembly GCA_036024015.1 of Craterocephalus amniculus. Lineage (NCBI taxonomy): Eukaryota > Metazoa > Chordata > Actinopteri > Atheriniformes > Atherinidae > Craterocephalus > Craterocephalus amniculus. The sequence continues at coordinate 5,923 of JAVQJG010045400.1, forward strand.
GCCTCGTGTGTTCGGTGTGTCCTCTGAAATTAAAGCTGTACAAATCCAAGAGGCAATATGAGGTGATGATTAGAGGCAGTGTAGGGACAAATATGGGCAGATGTCTCATGTTCTTGGTCTAAATGCAACTACAGCTTATTATAAAGGAGCATAGCTTCGGAAAATGACGTATATCGTTGAAAATCTAACATTAAAGAGGAATGTAAAGTGGTATTTCTGACACAGCAGGTTTTTTAATGCACATTAGTCATTTTCTAAGAGCTGATTTAGCCTGAAAACAGTTGATGATGAAAAAGGCCATAAACTGGGATGTTAGACAATGCTGCTCTTACAGAGATTAAAGATGCTCCTTAAGCTCCTCTAAGTAGAAATGTTTGGATGTAATGAGCTTAAAATAAGTAGGTAAACTAAATATGTGTCCCTGAAAAATATTTCCACAGATGAGAGCACTGATGCTTCCATTGCTCAGGCATGGAGAAGTCTTACATTCAAGGACTTTATACAACCAAAGCACTTTTTCTTTGAGTTTAAAAAATGATAGTGTGGGCCAAGTGTAACACTTTCTGATCTTTCCTGTACGTGCAACTGAACTAAATTATAAAAAAAGGTTTGTTTGAGCTTTTACATTGGTTCAAACATGATCTAAATATGTACTAACCATAAACATAAAAACAAACATGCTCCTTAAAGAATCATTTTCTTTGAGCTTTGATGGAACCTCTGAAATTAATTTGCTATTACTTGAAAATATAAGACTCATGAGCCACAAAGGTGAATATATTAAGTATAAATGAGGTATTGTACATCTACTGCACAGATTACAGAGATCAGAGAAAAATGTGCAGATTTACATAAGACCTGTATCACTGAGGCAGGAAAACACGGGTTGAGACATATTCGTCTGTTTTACTATTAACACACAATTAAAACATCGGTAGCTACATCGGGTGCATGATGATCCAACTGTGAATGAATTGGGACAGGCAACAAATTTGCCTGTTGCCCCAAATTTGTGACAAACAACTTTTCCTTTATTTCTTTAAATCTAATCAATTTAATTCATAAATTTTTTTGCTTTTATTTTCTCCTATATGGTTATCCATTTTAAAATGATTACTTTTTATTTAATGATTGTTGATTTAATTAATTTTTCATTTTTTTCTTATTTTATTCCAGTTTTTTTACTTGTTATTTTTTCCAGTATTAATTTTATTATTATATAATTGTGAATGAGTTCCTGTTTTAAGGAGTTCAATCCTTATTGCCTATACAATAAAAAAAATAATAAAACAAAATAGATACACAAAAAACAGCAAAAAAAAAAAAGAAAAAGACTGGAATAAAATTTATTACAAATCAATATAATATAAATGAAAAGTAAAAACTGAAAAAATACACAGGAAGAATAAATAAAATAAATGAATTACATAAAAAAGAACTCTGGCTTATGTAAATAATCTCACTCACTCTGACAGCCTCATTGATAAATGATTACATGCAAAAGGAAAATTAAAACATCGAAAGTCTAACAATTTAAAAATAGACTGTACTTCTGAAAATGACTCCAATCTGGTGGTTAAGGATAATTCCTCAGATCCAACAAGGGAACCTTCGAACAATGGAGGCATTTAGTTGCTTTCTCCTGGGCAGATTGAACAATAGCCAATCTTACAACTGATCCCTTTCTCCGGTGTACCATCTATTTTAAGAGCTCCATTCACATCTATTCTTCGCTCCCCACTCGGGGAATGTGGAAAGTAACCGCATCAGTCTTGCCGCGCTGCTTGCAAACAAAATGAAATCAAACAGAAAGTGAAGTGTATCATTAGGGGTTGTGTTTGCAGAGACTATGAGGGGGTGGCTGGGGGGCAAGGAGGGGCAGGAACGCTGCACAGAATTGATGAGAGACCTTGGAGTTATCAGCCTTGCCTGGAGGCCCGCTGAATAAAGATCAACTATCCAGGACTCGGTATAAATCAACAGGAATAGCCCAGGCAGAGGAGGGGAAGGCAATAGGAAAGATGAGAAAAGATCTTTCAGATATATGGAAGGAATTAATGTAGCGTATCCACAGAGGAAGTGTGTGGGAGAAGACGCGCCAGAGAATGACAGCCCTTCACCTGCTCCAATAATCTATTTCTTCCACCTTTAGTGGGAATCATAAATGTTGATCTTCAAAGTCCCACCCGCCGTGTGGAACACACACTTCTGTGCTTTTTACTAAATTTATCTCTGCACATTTACAGTACACCCTTGCCCGGCTCTTATCGCTCTCTCTTCCAGCAATCCATTTCCTGAGCGGAGCGAGGCACCGTTGGCAGGTGAGGCGGTTTAATGCTGCTCTGAGGGGATAAATCACTCATCAGACAACAGCCCAACAGTGGACGGTAAGCAGCGCACAATGTGATGCGTCAGATGATGAATTAATAAGTAATGGGTCGATAACAGTGGCCTTGCCACTTGAAGTGGTGGACGAGCACAAACCGATGAATCATTTTTCCAGGCCCTCACTTTATAAAACTCCTGCTCAGCTTTTACATCTAAATAAACCGATGGCTTCCGACTGGAAAGGACAAACCTGAGTAACAAGGGCTAAACTTCAAAAACACGGAAACTGCCGAGGAGATGCATTTTCCTTTCCTAGTTTAACTCTGCCTGTCTTTTAGAGAAAAGGCTTCTGCAAATAAGTGACCATCTCACTGTCCCAACTTTTACCTTTCATCACTAAATCTTTTAGCAGACTTTTTAAATCAAAAATAAGCCAAAATATTAGGTGTAGGACGATGTCCTTTCCTCCTGATTCGATTCCTTTACAATTTTTTTGGGTGCTGACTTGATTTTAACTCCACCTCTCGTCATTCTTCAATACTGCAGATTTTTGTGGAGAAAAACAAAAACAATTTCCAGTTTTTTGTTTTTTTTTATTTCAATTAGGTAAAAACAACAGTAGCCAGACCAACATTTTGCTACTGTAATACCCGAGAAGACAAGTTAAGATAAATAAAAATGTAATTAAAAATTATTTTTATAAATCTTTGCATTTATTTGAAAAAAGATAGATTTTTTCATTAAAAAAAAAGTGAAATAAAAAATCCTGATACTTGATTTTTCGATTTAGTTTTTCCCAGCCATACAAAACATCTGTTTCATTAAACGGAGGGTTTGCATAAAGTGACTTTGGATATTTGGAGTTCCTAGTCTTCAGATAAACGTTCTGCTTGCTTAGTGGTCAGCTTGTCCGATGATTGACACCACAGTGTGTCTGGCACTCAGATGATAACACTATGTTACATAATAACCTGAGAACAAGTAAAAGTCCACATCATTAAACTATTAAAGTCATTTTGAGAGAGCCGTAATGTGAAAGCCCAGCTCTCCCATCAGTCAGTAGTGACGGCTAATTTAAGTTTCTTATCTGATAGAGTAACTCTCTCTATCAAACTGTCACCAGTCCATTGTGGGCGCACTAATTACTGGGCTCATGATGCCGAAGTCGATAGTTTGCTCACAGCTCAGCAGCCAGAAGGTTTTTATCTGCTCAGAGACAATACAGTGCTCATAGGCAGGATGTGGGAAAGTGAGGGGGCTGAAAGATAAGAGGAAGAAAGAGAAGATAATTACTAAAAAGAGACATGAGAGAGATTAGGAAGCGAGTGAGAGTTCACCCCGACTCTGACCCGTTACCTGCACCACCGAGGCTACTTCAATAATTGATTGTCAGGATGTGGTGAAGATTTAACAGTTATTTTTCCTCTTCTGAAGGTCAGGCATAATGAAATGCCAACAGCTTTTGCAAATAAAGCAATCTTTACAAATACCACTGACTAAAGAAGAAGCTGCTCTGGAACTGAATGATTAACAAGTACCAAAAATCAAGTATGACAACGAAAAACTGTGTAATGTATTTGTAAAGAATTAAGGCTTTTGTGTTCTTTTTTTAAAATGATTATACAACCAAATCAAAAAAATGGTCAATAAACAACAAGAGAAAGTAAAAAACGACTTGACATCTTTTATCAAAGTTTGATAAAGGAAAGCAGTGAGTGTTTTAATTCCTTTAAAGATCCCAGTTCCTGTGAGCTGAGCCGGTCTGAGTACGACCTGCCGCACTTCTCCCAGCTGTCTTGTTAGTGTTCTGCTCACTCTGATATAATGAAATGTCATGTTGTGGAGGATCAATACACACCTACCACACGAGAAACGTCGATACCAAAGCCGGTCTCTGCAGATAGCTTCAACTGAGAGGTGTCATGGTTTTTACTTCTTAACCGTCCTTCATAAAATCAGTCAATGTGCAAGTTAAAGGGAAAATAAAATCCCTCTATACTTTGAAGAATACGTTCAAGTGTCAGAAATTATTAGCCACTAAAAGACTATAAATGAGTAGAATCCTGTTACTTTGTTTGGGATTGTTGGCTGTTAACGTGTGTGTAATGTGGACATGCCTGAGGTTCACATAATGCTGCATTCACTGACCTTCTAAGTGGAAGTTGGAACTGTTTTACCTTTTTTTTTGCTATTAACAAGTAATTCTTTTTTTTTTTAAAGTGCTACCAGCTCTTTCCCCCAATGTTTTATTGAAGTACTACAGAACTTTTTCAGCTTGTTTTGATGGCATTTTGACATTAATTATGCACAATTCTGGAGTTGTCGGTGCCCTGCAGCGGCCAGAGGCTGAGAAGCTGCATTTCACACCATGGCCTGGAGAAGAAATGCAAGCGGACATTACTGGAGGAAAAGAGGACAAAAGAGAGAGAGAGGGACAGAGCAAGAAATCAGACAAGAGTCAGCCAGCATAGAATGAGAAAGGAAAGGAAAGGAAAGGAGTTTTCATCTCTTATGTGGCTGGAACAAATCAGGTTTTTTTTCCAAACCCAGCCACACCATTAGACAGAAACTGGATCATCCTGAACATCCGACTACGCTCTACTACCTACTACCTGGTGTAATGGGGTGTAATGAGAAACCAAACAACCACTCTACAGACGGATGGCTCCACACAGGAGAGCCATCTGATCAGAGCAGGACTCAACGTCCTGCATCTTCAGGATAAAAAACACATCTTCTGACTACAACCGTGTTCAAGTCCAGAGAAGACAAATGGCTGGAGTGGGGAGACAAAGTAGAGAAACCTGCAATTAACAGAGAAGGACTGAAACATCACCTCTTCCTCACCTACAAACACCTTTTCTCTGACAGGGGGGACTCTAATGAGACACTGGGTGAGTCAGGACTTACCAGTGGTTTCAGAGTCCAGACATAAATATTTCCCAGAAGCTCTTCAGCATGACGGGGAAACCAAACCCAGCACCACTGACTCGCCTCAGCTAATGTTAGATACCATGACCTGGATGACTCAGAAGCTTCACAGACACAAAAGTAAACATCAGACTGACTTTTACCGGCTGATGAGAGCTCAGAGAAGAGACAGGGTGTAAGGAGGATACTGGGTCAGCTTCTTTTAGGTAGTGAAGCAGTGTGAAAATAACAAAAGAGTTCAATAACAAATATACTAAATTTAGGGTCAACAGACCCCAAGAATGCAAGAAAATCTTTGAGGCTTTCTCAGATTTTCCTAGGGCTGGGCGATATGGCCAAAAAATAAAATCTCAGATTTTTTAAAACCAAGTCCGATTTTCGATTTTAATCGATTTTCTTTAATCTTCCTGTCTTTTTCTTTAAAACAGATCACAAATATTAGATTTTATGGGAAAACATGCTTTTATTTAATTCACCCATTCAGGAAGTTGACCTAAATTCAAAGTGCAGATATTTTAAGTTGTGAAACAAACTTGTAAAACAAGCTGGCAGGCCCTGCCACTGTAAATAATGAAAATATAACTTTCACTCATACAGTTGTACAGGTGAGGGAAGGCAACGTCTGCAAAATATTTCCAGCTAAGAAAATCTTGATTTTCAAAAAATTAAATCCTCATTAATAGCAAAATCGATTTTTAGCCCAGCCCTACCGCGCCAAGCAGTTGCTCCACTGACTGACCGTTGTGTTTCCATGGCAACTAGATGGAAGCAGACGCGTAATTCCAGCAGCAAATAAAGCCGCTGAGTTTTAAAACGTAATAAAATGGAGATTTTACAGCTTTATCAGTTACACCTTAAGGTTTTGAGGTGAGGTTTGACACAATATTTTGCTCATAAGAAAATGTAAGTTTCGGTATCGGGTATCGGCCGATACTCAACCCTCTGTATCGGTATCAG
>JAVQJG010045423.1:0-39471 GCA_036024015.1 Craterocephalus amniculus
TGGACCTATGTTAAGAGGTCATTGGAAATAGTATCTATTATTATGATGTCAGCTGGATGGGCTGTTGACTAAGGGGAGGGGCTTAGCCTATATCTGCACACCTTGAGGAGGAAGAGAAAGGGTGAGTGGAGCTAGAAAATGTTTGACAGAGAATCAGCTGCTGCTGGAGGCAGACATCTGTATATAAGTGTTTATAGTGTACATATTGACACTGAGTACAGGGGGAGATATAGCACAATAAATCATCCCACCAACAAGTGGATCGTGTGGAGTCCTGATTTTCTCCGGTAACGCCAGAACCATGCTCCCGGGAGGTAGAGTCCTACTCGTTCCTCGTAACATTCACCCAGTCTCCAAGCTCCCAAGATCAGAATTAATGCTTCAGACTTTTCGGTCACTCACTATATAATGTAACGCTATGTTTCTACTAAACACGTTTGTTGTTTATTATGTGACTGAATAAACCTGAATGAATGGATGAATGAATGAATGAATTAATGAATGAATGAATGAATGAATGAATGAATGCCAGTCTGATGGGAACCAATGGTATTTGTGGGAAGTAAAAATATTCTATAAAGGGCCCACTACCCAAAAATCCTCAGGGCACAAAAACACAACCTATTACCAGACACTCTAGGATGTCCTTGCATGTTCTTTGTCTATGTTCTGACTTGTTAGAACTTCAAGATTTACAGTAAAAATGTGCCTTGTTACTGGCAATGAAATGGAATAAATAAGATAGAGGCATTACAACTCTGGCTGTGTGCAAGATGTGCACTATGGGGTGGGTGGTACCAGTCCAAGTCCACGTGATGAGTGGTTGGAGTATAGCTGGATGGCTGGCTGAGGATAAGGGGGATGACATCAGCTTGCAGGTAGAGGCCATCTATGAACATGCTGGCTCAGGAAGACCAAGTTAGTATCAGCCAGGAAGTGATAATATTCTGGCTGGTGTTTGAATGTTTATACCCTACAGACAGAAGCTTGTTCAAGATATCCTACAGCAAAGCTGTTAGCACAAGTCATCAGAAGATGTTGCAAAAACATTCAAGCAACTCAGACAAGACAGCATGTGCTTTATGAAGATCTTGAATCTGTTCCAAGATTATCCAAATTGTCCTTCCCAAAAGTCTATGTGGTTGTTATCTTACATATGTCAGGCAAACTATGATTTTCAGTTCTTTTAAAAACATCAGATTTTTTCTTATCAATTCCAGGAAATTTCTTCAATATTCTTTGAGTGAAAAAAAACTTCCAGATAAAAATAAATTCAACTTCATAAATAGGTCAGCAAAGGCCAGTCGGCTTCATTTAATGCAGTGGCAGTGATGATCTCAAACACATAAAATCAGAATCAGAAATTTCAGTGTTACAGCCATAGAACGATAAGCAAAAGCAGAACAAAGCAAAATGTAAACAAACACATAAAAGCAAGCAGCACAACGTGACTACAAAGCGGTACAACAAAGAAATGCCACCAGAGCTGGTTTGAAAAGTGAAGTAAAGGAAGCGTGTCACTCTTCATAAAAGGAAACATGAGGAAATATCAGGTTATTTGTTGGAAATGGAGAAAAGCAGGTCAAAGATGGTTGTTGTACCTCCGACGAGGATGTTTCATTGAGCTTCTTCAATAAATTTTTTTTTATCTAAACATGGCTGCATTAAGTTGTAATCAAATAATCAGTGTTGTCACTTTTCAGGTAAGCAAAAGGAAAATGACTGAGAGAACAGATGAAGTGAAAGTACAGACACAAAATTTTAAAAAGGGCAGTTTTTTTTCATTAATTTGCGTTCATGTTTTGTTTGTTGGTTTACAAGTTTTGCTTCTATACTATTCTTAAATGCTCTTGTAATACCAGAAGCGCAATAGAAGAACATCTTTTCAATGTGGTTGTTCTTTGTGAGACCGGCCTTAGTAATAACTTAACAGAACCTGTAGTGTCATCTCCAGACAGAAGTGAAAGAAAAAGTGTTCCTCTCACATTACCTGCTGTTACACTGGCAAATGATTAGGCTGCTGAAAGCTTCTTATTATTAGTATTTATGAGGGAGTGCACCAGTCAGAGTAATGACAGCTTTACTGGAAAGTGCCACTCTCTCTTTCCATTCTTACCAAGTCTGTGCTCCTGTATACAAACAATGGGAGATTTAAAGTATATATTGTGTAAAAATAGATATATTTCGATGCAGTTAGTTTTTTAAATTATCTGCTTAGCCTGATTCTTTCACACTTTTACTCTTTAACATAAAGACACATAGTTGTTGTGTAGTATTCTGTCAGTAAGAACATGTAACATCAGGGGTGAAGGCAACCAAATCTTATGTGTCTACTGCAGACCACTCACTTCTCTTTATCCATATTGACACATGGCTTTTGTGATGATGAATAGGTTAAATATCTAACGATATTCTCGTTACATGACATTCAACTACCTAACCTTACTGTTGTAAGATGATAAGCAGCATCATCTTCCCATAGCACATGACAACATACACATGTTGCAAACTAAAGATTTTGTCCATCACACAGAGGCGGTGTGGACGATGGTTTTCACACAGGAGATTGTAAAACTGAAACATCTTCCTGTCCTATTGCACTTCTCACACTGAAATAAAAAAGTACACGATTCAGGTTTAGATGTTTTTAATTTTTGTGATTTACCATTACAGTAATGTCACACATAACAATATTTAGATATATTCAGCCCTAAATTGTGGAATTATTACATTCTGGGCATATGAACAAATGCAGACTGGGCTGGTGCAAGATAAGGGGGAACTGTTTCTTGATTTCTCCGTCATTACATTTGTGCATAAAATAAGGATTTCTGCTACCATTTAGTGCAACCAAACTAAAACTGCTTAAACAGCATTCACAAAAAAAATGCTGCAACCAGTTTAGCAATTGCACACAAAATCCAGTTAATTTCCAGATGGTCCTATTTGTATCATCAAAGCACTTTTTAGAAGCAGAAAAAAGAATTTAAAAAAAAAACAGTTTGGGTACATGTGTAGTGACAACAGCTGTTACTGATTTGCTGGATAGTGATATAACAATAGGCCTCTCCCTCAGTATTAAAAGTCGAGGAGGTTTAAAGTTATTTGTTATTAATGACAGAAAGAAATGGATAGATTCCCCTGCCCTGTAGGTTTCTAAAGAGCTTTATTGAAGCTCACTGGGTGGTTCCCACTATTGCAATCTTGGCAGCGTCACGGAGCTCATCACTCGTGGAATATGCAAAATGGGCAAATTGGGGGGGGGGGGTCAGGGCTATGAGTGTGGGGACCTATGATTGACACCTATCAAGCATTGAGCTAAGTCCGCCTGCATTGTTGGCATTGGTACACATGGCATGATGTAAAAGTGCCAAATTGCTGGTATGACATTTTGTTCAAGAAATGTCTCCTAAGAAAAGCATGTAAATTTCATGGTACATACAGGCCAGTGTCATGCAAAATAACAAAAGAAACTAAAGAAAACAAAAAAAGTCTCATTGTAATATTCCTGATGGACTTGTACATTTTTGTCTGTAAATGAGATTTGACTCCATAGACAAAAAGATTATATTTACAACGAGAGTTAAACATATTAGGAAGAGTATATTTCAAGGTAATCTACTGTTTTTCTAACTTAAGCAGTTTGGGTTTTTTTCCCTGAACATCCCTGGAGCTTTAGGTGTCTTGACCAAAACTAAACTAGTTAAAGCCCACTACTAAACTTTGACATGTTGTCTACAATGGTGACCCAAATAAAGGTTAATTCAGCATCCAAGCTCTTTCCACCCAGTAAAAGTCAGTCCATTTTTGTTTCTTATCTCCTTGATCTGTCCCTCTCACTCTTTTTTCCTTGCTTCCTCCGATAGTGTCCCCTTTTTTTTTCTTCGACGAATCAGCCATTGTGTGCGTTCAAAATGGCCAGTGTGTTGATATTCAGTTGCTGGTGTGTGCCATAAAGTGCAACACAGCTGTCAAGTGATGCCCCAGGCTGGAAAAAGAAGTTGTGAAGTGCGGTTTCTCAGCCGCGGGATGCTGCTGGGGAATTGGCTCCAGGAATGTGCATAATGAATGTTGGTGTACCATCAAAACAAGTCAGAAACACAGAGTTTTAAGGTTGGAAAGTTATGTAGTGTTAATGGTTAACAGCAGCCAAAATGAAAAGAGAAACCAGTTTGGCAGGACTGCGTGAAAGATTTAAAATCACTTTTTCTTGTTATGCCTAAAAGCCTAAGAAGTATTCAAGTTAATGTCAGTTTTCAGTCTCCTCAGTTTTTAAGTTTTTTTTACCTTCTTACAGTAAATCTGTTCCAAATGACCTCCTATCATCAATATTTTGAATACATAATTATTGCAACACATATTAACATTAAACAGAAGAACTCACAAAGGTGAGACGCAGATTTTATATGTTAATCGACATTTCCAAGCAGAATAAGTGTATTTACATTCATCCTGTCTAGAATTGATTGTAAAACATGGCAGTATTAGGGTGTGGGAAGAAAGACAGAGAGGAAAAGACACTTTCAAACTGAACTCATTTAGTGTGAACTTTGTTTTACATCCTCTTCCAGATCACTGTGTGTGTCTGCTTCTTGGTCAGAGACTGTAGTTTAGTGAACTTGTTGAAAATCTGGATTTGGTCACAGAAACAAACTATCTTTGCACTAATATTTTTTTTCATCTGTAGAACCAGCCCAAGAGACTGAGGAGATTTCTTATTAGTTTGGAGCCTGTTGCCTTGGGGGGGAGAAAGCAATGAGATATTTGAACAAACGCAGAAAGCCAATAAGGGGCCATCGATTAGGAGGGATGAGTATCATATTGGACACACAGGTGGCTAAAAGAAATTAAAAAGCTGCAACAGAGAAATGGAAGAAATCAAAAGTGGGGCACCTTAAATCTCATTGCAAGAGGAGAGTGCAAAGGGGGGTCTGAGGAGGAAGTCACAACAGTAAACTTGAGTGCACAGCGAACAAACACGAAATCTAGAAATGGTCCTTATCTGATGAACTTACAGCCAATAATAATAATAATAACAACTTTCATATGTCTTTTGTGATGCTGATATCTTTATACTTCTAGTATTAGGGCACTCAAAGTAAAGTCAGTTTAACTCTGTGTTTGCTCTGACTTGTGTAGATCTGACCAGAATTGACTTTCACAAGGAGATCAAACTTAAAGATTTCTAACTGGTTGTTCTGATGCTGCAACTGATGCCCTACAAACAGGGATTTTAAAGTACCATAAGTAGTGTTTACACCTCAACTGCCCCCCTGAAATGTCATATTTTCAGTGCTAAAAGGAAAGGCAGTGTAAAATCATAAAATCGTTGCACTTACATGCTGTCATCTTAAAATCAACTATTTGACCTGCACACAACTAGGGAACCATACTGCATACTCACAGCTATATTCTGAAATCTTATTTAACAGCATATTAACATATTTTTTTTTATAAATTTTTTAAATTCTTTAATAAATTCAAAGTAATGTAAGCTTAAAAGCATGATCCTTATGTGAAACAGATTTTATTTTCAACCTAAATCCAAAATCAAATTTTGGTCTATTGTTAGCTGATACCCTATAAAAAAGCTTGCAGATAAAAGTAAATATTAACTAAGTTTGTTTAAATGCAGTGCATCTGAGGAGCACATGAGTTGAAGCACAGTAATCAAACTATAAATTTTACTCAGTTCAGCATAATCTGATGACAATTTTACTTTTTTAAAACTCTTCAAATTAGTTTGTACTAAAACAATGATGAAGAATGTAAAAGTGAAAATATACTATATCCCATTTTTCTGGCCACTAGAAGCCTTATTGGTCATTGCACCTGAATGGAAGCAAAGTTACTCCACCAGAGCCAATAGGTACCCTAATTACCAGTTACTTCCTCCCAATTAATTGTCAAGGTAGACACACACACAGGACATACATGTAAGCTTTTATTCTTAAAGTGTAAGTATTATGTTAAAATCTAAGATTTAAACATCTATAACCAACATCAACATGTAGAAAATGGAAAGAAGCTGACTTGCCACATTAGTAGGTTATATAAACTTTATATAAATAAAAGTGTGAAACCATGATAACATAATAGCATGGGGAGGATACATTTCAGCTTGTCTTTCAATGACTGCTACTCCAGCATAAAGCAGACTATTATCTGCTTTAAAGAAGGGACATGCAGAGAAAACCTACAGTTACATCTCACAAAAAAAGAAATAATGTTGCTTTCTGAATACTGTATATATTTAACTTTGACAACAGGGAATGAGTATGTTTGTGTTGTAAATACTAAGTATGAAGGAGCTTTAATATGAATTGGCTGCAACTGGATACATGTGACTAGGGGGCAAATGGACCTAATGGTAGTCTTAATGCTGGCCTTGAATAATGAGGCCTTTGTCTAATAAAACTGGAAAGCCTCCAAATACCTATAGGGACCTCAGCTAGTTAGAGCAATAACAGTCTATCAAAAGAGAAAGCAAAGTGATTACTTAGAGGGTAATAAATACAAGGTCCATGCTGAGGAGAGACTGGAGCCTAGAGTGAGAGAAAGACACACACAGACAGGGACAAAAAGAGACAGAACGAGAAAGAAGAAATCAGCAGGTTAATATAAATTAAAACATCACAAAAACTGTGGGGAAAAAACCCTCCTCCAGCAGGTACCTGCTTAACCTTGCTAATCTTTCAAGAGCTATAACACCAAAAAACCCTCAGCTGAGATAAAATGAAAGATCTTTTTTTTTCTGTAGAAATAGTTGTAGGCTTGACGACCTTGATTACTATTACTCAGGGGACAGATAGAATTATTGAGACACATAAAGAAAGGAAAGTTCCCACCAGGTAAAGAATTTTTTTCTCCAGGATACTTTCAAAACTTTTTTCACACGTTGCTTTCAAAAATATTGTAAAATTCAACTGAAATCTGCAGAAGAAAGGACCACCGTACAAAGGAAACAATCATTGCCTCTATTGCGACCAAGGGCAAACATTTTACTTGAAAAAGAACATGTAGTTCAGAGGAAATATTGTCCCTTATTTACAATGACAAAACAGAGTTCAAGAGTGAATGTCAAGACTGTTTTGAATCTTGTAAAACTCTTGGAAATCCAATGAGGTACACTTTGCTTAATCAGTGAAAGTGAAATGAGGAGTCCTCCCTTCAGGGCTTTCAGAAATCTGCACATTTAGCGACACGCATTTATGTAGGCAGAATGGAAAGAAGTTCTTCATTGGCATTCCCAGAATTTTTTTCACACAGTGCCGACCTGAAGGAAGTATTTTAGAGGCGTAAGACTGGAGACTATAACAGCGATATCAATAACAGCCTTGAGAAACGACAGAGGGTCCAATCAGAGAATTAGAGGGAGGTGGAGCAGGGTGGTGGATCGACAGCCCTAAGGCAGAGGAAAAGGATGCAAGACAGGAAGACTGAGGGCAGAAGAGCGAAAGGCCGCTGGTCACTAAGACAAATATAAAGAAATACATAGTTGCACAGAGCAAGTGACAGCCTAAGACGGGGGAGAGAGAAGGGGGTTGGGTGAAATGGGGTGACAGAAGTAAGAGAAGGGCCTCATCAAGACTACTGGCTGATTGTTAGGGTTCAACCTGAAGCTCGTTTCTGCACTTCTTTCTTTGGGGCAGAGAAAATGTGTGTGAGTGAATGTGTGTTCGTGTGCCCACACTGGCTCAATCTCCAGTGACAGGTGAGCGATTTACTGCCCTCTACCAGAGTGACCAATGCCTTTCCACCCAAGGCACTGATCCATTTCAGCTGATAGATTCCTCTCCACTGCTGACTGGGCTGGTAAGACTACACCTAGCTTGTCCAATGCTGTACTAAACTGCAATTGGCTTTCCACAGTGTTGTCACAATATCAGCCAAATGAATAGTCATCTTGGAATGTGCCCTTGCCATCAGGGAATAAAAATATCCATTGATGGAATAACCTGGTCAATCCGTATATTCAGGTAGTCAGCTGACCTCATCCTTTGGCTACATAATGTGGCTGAACCTAAACCTGACCATCTGCAGCAACCCCAGATCATTGCACTGCCCCTGTAGGCTTGTACAGTGGGCATTAGGTATGATGGGTCCATCACTTCAACTGCCTCTCTTCTTACCTTTAAGTGCCCATCATTCTGAAACAGGGTCACTCTGGACTCATCAGACCACATGAGCTTCTTGTTCCAGAGACCAATCTTTATGCTCTATGATTTAATCAAATGTTTGATCACCGATCAAGATCATTCATTATGTTTTTTGACAACATTAGTCCCCCAATTTGTGCAGGAGTTCAAGCATCTCTGGGTCTTGTTCAAGAGTTAGAGAAGGATGGAGCTGGAGATTGATAATTGGTTCAGTGCAACATCTGCAGTGATGCAGGATCGTTTAAACCCTCACCTACGGTCACAAGCTCCGGGTAGTGACCGAAAGAACAAGGTCGTGAATGTAAGCGGCCAAAATTAGTTTCCTCCAAGTGGCCGGGCTCTCCCTTAGAGATAGGGTGGGAAGCTCAGTCATCCGGGAGGGTCTCAGAGTAGATCCACTGCTCCTCCGCATTGAGAGGAGTCAGATGAGGTGGCTTTGGCATCAGTTCAGGATGCCACCTGGACCATTCCCACAGGAATTCAGGCATGTCCCACCGGGAAGACCTCGGGGTGGGCCTAAGACATGCTGGAGGGATTATATCTCTTGACTGGCCTGGGAGCACTTCGGGAACCTCCCGGATGAGCTGGCTGATGTGGCCGGCGTGAGGGAAGTCCCCCCATGACCCGACCCCGTATAAGCGGAAGAGGACGGTACAGTAGGGTAAAAATGCATTGGACAGATATTAACCCAGTTTTAGTAGTGTCTGCAATCTCCTTGGATGTTTATGCTACTTAATGCATACAAATGCGTTGACCCTTCTTAAACAGACTTACATCTCTTCCTTGACCATGGGGTGCGTTTTTCGGCATGGTTGTTTAAGAAATGAGAAACTACTCATTGCATCAGTTGGGTTTACATAACTTGTTTCCAGCCGAAAGACAATCGTCCATACAGTAAAAATCCAATAGGAGGTTTGTACCTATTTGCTTAGTTAAATCCAGGTACCAACTCCTCTTTTTTGGCTAGGCAGTGTAATTCAAAGTAAACCTCACATTCAACCAAGCCCTCTCCTATGTGTATTTGTCGTAGAGGAAATGAGTCAGAGTGATTTTATTGTTGATCTTCATCTGTACCACTTTTTAAAAATTGCAGTATGACTGCTAATAGCCAGAAAATAATCAAATTTACTGTGATGCATTCCTATTTTTTCACTTTAAATGCACCGTTCAGCACGAATCATATATTTAGAGTCATAAAAGAATGATTTTGCACACCAAGAGAGGATAGAGAGGATCAGACAGGACAGAGAGGAGTAAGCAGGGGGAAGGAGAGGGCACAGCTCGGTCCCTCCTTGGGGACAAGACAGCCCCTCCTGCCTGCCCATTAAAACCAGAATTCCTCCACAAACTGTGTTTTCAGTCAAACTCCTCCAGGGTGCTGCTTACCACAGCACAAGATGACTGTTGTCTTTCTCTGTCTGTCTCCCTCCTCTCCATTGTAGCTGACATTCCCCTCCTTGTTCTGTTGGGGATCTGTCTACTATCAACATGTGGCACATGTCCTTGACAAGTCAAGAGGACCCTTCACCATAGGAGTCGGGCAACATTGTCAACCACGCACCCCCCGTTTCTCCCTTTTCCTCCCCCACCCAGCCTCCACTCTTTCACTCTCTCTTTCTTAATATTGAGTTGCCTTGGTAAAAGGGCCCTGAAGGAATCTAATAACTGTGACAGTGGGGCTTTTTTGGCATTGTTCCCTGAAGCTATGCAGACACACACAGGGTAGTCTGCTGGCTCTAATGAAAGGTTAAATGAATAGGACAAAGTGACAGGAGGTACAATAAAGAAGCATGAAGAAGGAGAAAATGTGTGTATAAGCATGTGTCCATGTCTCCGTGAGTGAGTGTCTCAAGGCCAACTTCCTATGCAAGGAACAAGGACAGCCCCTCCACAGCGCCACAATATTCAAAGCAGATTGGTTTGCGACAGTATGTGTGTGTGTGTGTGTGTGTGTGTGCGTGTGTGTATGCGTGTGTGTGTGTGTGTGTGTGGGTGTGTGTGTGTGTGTGTGTGTGCGCACTTCTGTGGGTGTGTCTATGTGTGTGTGAAAGAGAAAGACACTCCCTCTAGGACACAGATGCTGAGGAGAAATTCCAGCATGGGGTTCCTTGATAAATGTTAAGGTCAGTGGTAGAGGGGACGGATGGAGGTTGGATGGGGAGGAGGAGGCAAGAGAACAAGGGGGGCTGTGGGGGTGGAGTGGGGGGACGCATGTCTCGTCTTGTGCCTCTCCCTGCCTGTGCCTTGGTGGAATGCAGAGTCACATGAAAGAGGCCCTCTTTCTCTCTACTTCTCTCTGAGACTTGTCTCTTGTGTCTGTCTCAAAAGCGCCACTGTCCCCTTCCTGACACATTACCTGTCAGCAGATTTCTCCTCTGCTCCAAAAACAGTCACAAATGCATATGAAAACACACATCACACAATCATGCATGTGCAGTCGTGCAAACAGGCGCACTGTACAGATGTGCCTTTTAAATGCAGCTCACAAGTCCTAAGTTCCCCTCCAACAGGAAAAGTGAACTAAGACACAAACACACAAAATCCCATCATCATGAGACAACTTAATTACTATGATTATCCCTATAAATAGTACCTTTGTCACTAACAATCAGATGCTAGAACTACTAAGGTATCCTCAAGGTTTTGGGGATCTGTTAAATGGCACAGCATAGCCCAGTCCGCAGCACAATTAAAACTGTTATCTCAGATATTGCTACATAAAAGAAAACAGTGACAGTTAAAAATCTCAGATAACTATAATAGAAAACTTATATATATATATATATATATAATATATAAATATATATATAAAACTATATATATATAAAACTATATATATATATATATATATATTACACTGACTTTTTCTCATGGAAAATGCAAGTTTTAAAATGATTCCGCAGCAGAAAAAAAACAGTCCAAAGACATTAGTGAATGTGCAATAAGTAAATACCTCTGATTGGAATCATAGACTAAGTTTTTTATCCAAAACCCTTATCAGAAGGACATATTTTTTATCTGCCTTCAAAAAATCATCATAAATCCCTATTTGATGAAAACATTTTAAGATGTGACAACTCTTTGGTCAAGGTAGGTTTGGAAGCAATATGTCGCAGTGAGAATTAAAGTAAGGTTTCAGTAAAAGAAACAGAATTACCAAAGCATCTTGGTTTGGAATAAAACTGCTTTTTCATTTAGGTTAGAGTTCATGGTTACAATAAAAACCAAAGTTCTGTTGAGAGGACCATGTCTTTAAAGTATACACACATTCCACTGGGCACATGAATACCTGAAAACATCTACAACATAATTGAACATGTACACAATTCACTGACATCTTTCAGTGATTCTTAATCAAAGTCAAAGACATTATTCATACAAGGATAAAGAGCCCAAACTCCAGATTAAGACTGGCTAATAGAGGCTAGATTATACATTCAGCCCACAAGGTTACATGTGTGTCTCCAGTATTATCAATATTTTCAGGTGAGAATCATTGCAAAAAAAAAAAGAAGAAAAGAAAGAAAGCAGCTGAAAATAAAGTATTTGAAAGCCAAGGTGATTACTGCTCCTGTACCAACCAGCCTATACGGATTTATATGTCAGTTGTTACATGCTGAGATCTGTTAAAGCCTCAAGTTACCCCATTTTTGTTCTTTGACTGGTGAGATCAGGTCAACATTTTCAATTCTTTATGTGTTTTGTTTTTACAAAATAATGAAAAAGGAAATTATAAGACTGCATAAGGTGAAGCAAAATTTAAAAAAGAAAGAGCAGCTTCCTGATACTGAATGAGCTGTTTTTCAGTCTATCAGGATCGGTTACGATTAAAATGATACTCATTTTCTTTGTCTATTTTTTCTTCTGGCCTGAAGTGATATTTTGATTAATTACTAGGATTATTTACTCTGCAGCAATGCCCAGAAGGTTTTTGATAAAGGGACGAAGCGGGGGTACAGACTGGGCACATGTAAATAAGACTTTTTTTAAATAAAAAAGTTTAAGTAATAATCAAAACATTAACAAAATAACAATTATACTACTAATAATCATTATTTAGTTAAATTTTAGTTTAACTGAAACAGTCATATGATGTAATAAGTAAAGCAAAATTTTAAAAAGCAAACAGGAAATAAGATGTTTTACTTTACTTGTCAACTTTTTGCAAATTTCTTCTGAGCCAAAAAGTAACAAATAACCTAACACTTTGATAATTAAACTGAAAGTAAAATCAAAGACTTTATAAAACCTGTGCAGACACATTAGGTATGGCTGAGATCATGGACAACAGTAAAATCCTATTCCCCTAGAGAAAAAAACATGCATGAGAACACCAACTAAAGTCTTTTCATGCTATTGAGATCATACTAAAAATTATGTAATTATCAAAAATATCATGTGCAATTTAAAAAATGCACACATTGCGTACAATCCTGTGTTCAAGAGTTTCTCAGCAGGGGTGGTGCAGGGCCTGAAGATTGGTAGAAATAAGTGTCAGCAATAGTCAGGAAAAACAAGGGCTGTTCCCAAATTCACCTTAGAAATATCAATAATAGTCCAGGAGGAAGTGAACCTAAAGGTAGTATATTGTATAACGATGGCATACTCAAGCCTAGAAGAACTTCTTTTTTTATATAAGTAACCTGAACATTTTTATTCATTTCCAGTTAAAACAGAGTCAAAGATATAGACCATAGCAGCATTTTTTGTCCTAAATGTCTGATGTTTTCAGTTTCCTCAGTCTGTGTCACATTTCATCCACCTTTAACATCAGTGAAGTCAGACAGACAAGCCAATCTGTACTGAAGAGAGCAAGACACAGTAAAATGTAACCATTAGACACAACTATATCATAACTTTGTTTGCTCTGATTGCATAACAGCAAAATGGGTCACTTTAGGGCTGTAGACTGTTCCCCCATGGAGTCTAATGGAGGTCATGTTTAAATTACAATGCAAAAAAAAGAAAAAATATCAGATCTCAGCAAAAGATTGGAATCTAGCATTAAGACCTACAGTGTGAAGTGTAGGTTTACCCTACATTTTAATGCAGGGTGGCTGCAGGGGACCTGGATATTAGTTAGGGGGCCACTGGGTCAGAAAATGTTGTGGAGTAATTATGTATACACAATTCATTTGTTAAAAGAGAAGTATTGTACTATAAGACCTCTTTTATAAACATGTGGAGTCACTAATGGATGCTCTAAGCTCGCCAAATTACTCCTGTGAAGTAGCATAATGAAATTTTCATGTAATGGTTTTGCCATTCAGGACAGACGCAGCCAATACTTCTAGGTCCTGTCTGAATAAATGACCATGCTGTCAAGCATTCACAAAGTCATAAACTCAGCGAGGCACATTAACAAGCTTTCCAGGGTACACCTGTGTACAACAAGCGAGATCTGTGTGGTTCTTCTCTTCACAAAATGACCTCTAGAGCCAGTTGCAAAAGTCTAAGATTACACTTTTTTTTAAAAAAACAACAACAATGAAAACATCACTATGCTTTGCAAGGTCTAAAAATGAACAAAAACTATAATACTTTTTTGTTTGTCTGTATACTGATAGAGGTCCATGTCCACCTGCCAAAACACTCAAAATCTCCTAAATATCCTTAGTGCAAAAACTACAGTAAGAACAGAGGTGGTGTGCAATTGGAACAACATTCCAGGCCAATAAAAGTGCAACCAGGCTGAAAGA
Source organism: Craterocephalus amniculus (assembly GCA_036024015.1). Classification (NCBI taxonomy): domain Eukaryota; kingdom Metazoa; phylum Chordata; class Actinopteri; order Atheriniformes; family Atherinidae; genus Craterocephalus; species Craterocephalus amniculus. The sequence continues at coordinate 13,859 of JAVQJG010045423.1, forward strand.
AACGTGTCTTTAACCTGTAGCAACTTCATAGAAAAGGTAGAAGACAGCCATTACTAACATTCTGTGTGATCATGTACTATTAAAGAGTACTTTGGTGTACAGTCAATGAAAGCTGGTCAAGCAGAGCTTGCTTGGTCCAGTCCTTGTTCAGTGCATAAACAGATTTTAAACAAGAGTATCCTGGACTGAAGTGAGGTGCAATCCTTTCAAAGGCTACTCAGATAAAAAATAACATTGTCAGGCACAGCTACTAGCAAAAACTAGACACTTGGGGCAATAATTCCAAAGTCAACATGCTAGATCTCAGTCCTCAGGAATTTTTCATGAGCCACCACTTATCTTGTCATATCAGATTTCTTCCACCAGCATTTTTGGAGAGAAGAGAAAAGACACCTTTAGGGCAAATTATTCTCTTTTAATCAAATCACTCTATATGGCCTGAGGAAATCTTTCCATCCCTTTTTCAGTCGATGGGGCATGGACTGCTACCGCACAGAGCCGCATAAAAAAAAACGCAAAAAATGCACACAATCAAAAAACAAAAAAACTTCAGTTTTTCTTGTGTGTGTATAAAAACAGTAGCAGTTGTTTTTTTGTTTATTTTCATGTTTTTTGTTAATACAAATTATACTCAACAGGAAAATATAGATATGTAAGAGGAAAAAAGCAAGGAAAGAGTGGTGTCTGGAGTTTCCATCACAAGCGAAATCCCAGATTTTCTCACTCCCTGTTCATGGAACAAAATCGAACAACTTTATTCTGGACTGCAGTCCATGCAGGCGGGAGCTATAAAATATAAATTATACCACATAACCCTATACCTCCCAGCTGAGCCATTTGGTTACAACTATACTCCTGTTCGTTACAGCTCCAGCTTCTCTGGTATTTCTATGGCGTCGACATGAATTATACTCTGGCCCTGCTGAAGAGCGTATGGATTACAAGTGAAATGTAACTTCCCTGCTAATTGGACTGTTGCCATCCAGTGACACCGAGGTGTTTATTTTACACAGTTGCTGGTAATTAGTTCTGGACAGAATCAATTAAAGCCACCCAAATTACAGCAGAAAAAGTGAAGAATTATGACCGTGTCTAAGAATTATGCATTTGCATGTCCGTCCAAAGGCAGAATTGGACAGTTTTCTTTAAATATAGTCAGAGAGGCTGCATTACACACTTGTTGCATTCATGTTTTAGCACTCAATTATTCCTGATTCTTAACTTAAAGGAAAGCATTTGGATTAACGTGTGAAATGAAGCCAGTACAGAAAAGGAAATAAAAATTGAACGCCTGTAAGAACAAGTTTCAGCTTACAGTTGAAACGCAGCTCATAGTACACACACTGACTTTAATCTGATTAACTTGCCATTTCTAAGTGTGATCTCTCTTCTCACCTCAGACAATAGTGTCATTTAGCAGATTGAAGCTCTTAAGAGATATCAATCTGTGTCATACAAGCACATCTTACATTCTAATGTCATTACAGCTGTTAAAGCTATTCATTACACTGTGTTATGTATGTCTTTTTCTTTTTCATAATGTTTTCACGAACGCAAGTGTGTGAAGATTTAGTTTCTCACTTTGTACACCTAGGTACCAAAAAATGTAATTATGTCTCTCGCGTGTATATTGTTTTAAATGGAGTGTGTCTCTCACTGTGCTCTTTATTAGATTAGGATTCGGGCGATTCAATTTGTTTTAATATTTCGCTCTGTCTCTGTTTAGTCACAAGAGCCTGCAGCTTAGGTTACGGCGTCTTGTTCAAAAGATTTTTGTTCCGAGCCACCACTAGCTATATGACCCCACTCCCATTCTCAAAATATCACCTATCCTGTCACTGCCAAGACTCACTATCAGTCACACGGGAGATTACTGAGGCTGAGGACAGATGGAGCGCAGCAGAGCTTTATCGGCCCAGCAACGATCCACCTCTGGACGAATACAAAAAAAAACACTGCAAGAAAGTCGCTTTGATGCTGCTCTGTGTCATCTGGACAGCCTCGCTCAAACTCTTCACACGTTACCAAGAGTGGGAGCAAATATTAGCTTTAAACTGAAGTAAAATTCATTTCTTTTTACTTATTTCTCTGAATTCTCCTTTACCAATGGATCAGGAAGTTATGTGATTTTGTTGAGCAGCTTTATCACTAAAGAAATAGAAAGATGAGGCTTCTCAAATAATAACGAAGAGCGGGGGTGGGGACATAAAAGTGCCACCTTTTACACATTTAGCATCTCTTTTGAGCTAAAGAGGCTTGGAGTGAGAGAACAGCCAACAAGGGGAAAGTGAGAGGATGGAGCTGGGTGGGTGGGGAAGGGAGGGGAGGGGTGCTGGTCTTGATGTGAGCAGTAATCAGAGGAAGCCAGCAGGGGGGACAGGGAGGGCTGGTAGGGTCAGAGCAGAGCACCACTAAGCAGCCCTTCTCTTCATTAGCAACCTCTCTAAGGGGGGCGTCACAGGCCTACCTGTCCAGCAGATTATTGAACCGACTAACCAGTGGCTCCCACCCCTCACACACACACTCACACGCACACAATCGCACTCTCTCTCATCTCTGATTCTCACAGACCCATAGGAATCACGACCCCGCTGCAGCCTCACTGACAAATTTAACTTTTTCTTTAACCTCATGTAGCAGTACTGTAGGCTGCTGGTGGTTGGAGCGCAACAAGAACACTCAGCACAATGTCATTTTAATGTATTATCCTTTTACCACTTTGGTTTTCCAGATGGTTATGTTTTGTTTTTTTTTTGTTTTTTTCCTCTGATAAAAGTTATGCTTCCATTCATCAACTTATGAACACTAACTAAACAGGAACACATACAGCATGCAAAAAAGGCGTGTTGTATGCTTGTGTGACCAATGTAGTAAAAAAAAAAAAAGGGGAAGGAAAAAAAAGTTCCACAGCTCTGATCCCTGGCTGCTTTATCAAAGAGACAGCAGCATGGAGATAAAAGTAATGAAATGACACTCGAGGAATGTAAATTGGCATTCTTCAGCGTAGTAGCAGCCGCGTTCCATGAAACATCCCTGACACAGTCATACCAGGCCGAAATACTGCGTTGGACATTGACCTCACACACATCTCACACTGAAAAGTGTGAAGTTGCTTCACTGGTGGTTTCAAGTGCGGCCATTCATCTCAATTTCTCTTTTCTTTTTAGCTTTTCAATTTCTGTTTTTCTACCACTCTCTTCCCAGCACTCTGATAAGTCCACACAGAAGCATCTTACCCCGACATGAAATACCTCTGCGCCCGTCTTGTGCTCCATCGGCATAGTCTGGCCTCGAGCTTCCTCAGTTTTCTTTACGAAGCGACATGGGTAAAAGGATAATTGCGTTTAGGACTTTGTGGCCTCACACAAAGGAGCAGCTCAAATGACTTGTCCTTAAAAGTTTGGCTTGCTTGGATGATTAACACAGGGAGCCTTGTTTGTTCTTTAGATTATCATAAACAGAACAAATGTGAATTAAAAGATAAAGAATTTCGGGAAATTAATGTGTTAAAGAAAAGCAACTTGCATCTGAGGAATGACTGCTACAGAAAGGTGACGCTTGGATTTCGAGCAGAAGGGTTTTATGCCTGACAAATATCTTTCTTGAAGTAACTGCCAGCAAAAATGTTTACTTTGGTCATTTATATTTAAGTACAGGTTCTTTTTTATCAGGTTTATGTATGCATCCTGTACACTGAGTCGGTTCTATGGTGCAATGCAGGTGTTTATCAAATGCAAATCATGATGGATTATCATAGAAATAAGATGTGACTCAGAACAATTATAGAAATGACAGATTGTCAGGAGGGGAAAAAGGTTTCCACCAAGAGAGCATCTTTAATTTTTTTTTTTCAATTTGTCACTGAAAAACAGACAAATGATAATTCTGGATAAAAGCAAAAAAATAATAATTTAAAGTCATATTTTCTGAGCTCCCCAGCTGAGATCAAGGCCTTTATATCCTTATGCTTCAATTGTTAGAGGGATTTTCTTTTTCTTTTTAATACAAAAAGAGAAACAAAAAATCCGTATGTTAAAATAAAAAACTCTTCATTCTGACATATCCATCCAAAACTAGAGTGGGAAACAAACTATGGTATGACTTGGTTAGGGTTTTTTTAAAATCCCCAGTGAGTGTATGACTGAGCAGCACAGAAGTTGGGCAGAAGAAGTGAACAAGTGAACATTCTCAGAGTTGATCTTTAGTTTACTTTGGTTTACTTAAGAAAGTACAGAAAGAGGAGAAAAATCATATTTACCATTGCTGCATGTTGTGTCTGGCAGACCCCGGGGCTCCTGGCACTTTTCAAACTTGGCGTCCTCAAAAAAGTCTGATTTCGCCCTCAAGTGGGGAACTTTCTCCTTTTCAGTCCGATACGCTTAATGTGGTGGTTCACGGTCAGTTTTCCTCAACAAACTTTGCATCGATGTTTATGACAGTTTTAGGTGTAACACGGGGGTAAACAGGCACTCTTTATTTCTCCACGAGGATCGCAGTGTCACCGCTGCTTCGCTGAGGAAAAAACGCGCGTCGGTTGGATAAGCGTCGGTCTCCCGGAGTGGAACGCGCCACACCACGACACTCTTGTCGCCTCTGCTTTCTTCAAACCGTAAACTGAATAAATCAGGGGAACGGTGGAAATAACTGACAAGCAGAAGCTGGGTTGTAACTGCTTGTCCTACCTTAAGGGGGCCGAGGGAAATAAAACGAAACGCCTTCCTGCACTTCCCCGGTGATTTCCTTCTGCAGAGTCAGCACAGTGCGCCCAGGAGCTGCGGACCGTCCGGGGCTGGAAAGAAGAAGGTGGTTGCTGTGTAAAGTTGGGTGAATTCAGACCAGTGTTTTTCACACCGTGTGTGACTGTTACCTAAGTGACTGTGGGTCCAGAGACTTTGTGTGCCCGATGAGTTGATTTACGACGCTCTGTCAGTGTGAGGAGTCGCTACTTCAGGCAACAACAAAAAAAAACTGTCAAAAACCCTTAGCCCCAAGATATGAAGCAGCAAAGAGCTTGTGCAACAGCAGAAAAGCAGCGGTGTTGTTTTTGAACGAAAATTCAAATCAAGTTAATATATTTGTAGCCTAGCTATTGTTCCTGGAAATTTCATTGAAAATCCAATCAACATAAAATGTTCTCACGTTTTCTTCCACCTTTTAAAAGCCGTTTCAACTGTACATTTTATATTTCACCACGAAAACGCTGTTCACTTTCTCCAGTTTAGTTCTGTTGATTACGCACACCGCTGTGCGTGCGCAAGCAAAGAGATCCAGGCAGTTGGAAACAGTTTGTGTGCGGCTGGGATGTGACACTGATTTTCTAAGCTGTCGCTCACATCCTCCAAAACTTGGGCGCGCTCATTAAAGTTTCATTGAGCGCTAGTTTTTTTATAAGGATTTCCTCAAGATTTTTTACTAAGACGTCTCAAGAGTGAAGAGTTGAAGGAGTGTGCGTGTGCGCGCCTCTGAGCGTGTATGTGTTTTGAGGATAGTCTGGAACTCGGAGAGAAACATTTTGTGCTCCTCTGACTGCCTGCCTGCTTCAGGATGTCTCCTCCACTGGGGTGAGACAGGCATCCGAGTCCCAGGGCAGTCATTTCTATCAAGTCAAGCGTCTGGAAGCCCCACTTGCATGTTTGGTCAAGGGGTAAATAATAGATCAGGGATTAGGCTTGTGTAGAATTCATTTCAGAGTAACAAGCTACTGAGGTCCCAGGATATGCATATTCATTCCTTGGCCAAGGCCGTGGGAGAGCGAGGACCATATGCCTGTTTGTCAGAAGGCTTAGATTGCTAATTAAATGAGATATTACATACTTATATGAGCAACAAAACAAAAAGTCTGTAAAGGGTTCTCCAGAATATAAAAGAGAAAACAAAAACTAAACATGATGGGGTCCATTTCATGTTGACTTTAATTTGACTCACACTGTTTCCTCTTCAGTAGTTTTGATTAAACATTGCAGCAGCTGTGGATGAGTGAGACAGCTAAGCATAACCTGATGTTACAATATTATAAATCTATTCTCAACACAAGATGAGACAATATAGTTGTAACACAGGATGAATAGCTTTGTTGTTGTTTTTTTATTTACAGTAGCTTCTTGGTACATTTTTTAACTCATAATCTGATTCTGTATTCAACAGTGTTGATAGATCCCTCAGGCCTTTGCTAATAAAAAGAAAAAAACTGCATTCAGGTGGTACTCATGCTTTGTACACATCCTGTACTTTATGTAATACCTGATACTTTATTTTTCGACCAGCCCGTGTGTCATAAAAACATAAAATTGCCAACCCATTTTCAATTTGCTGTGGTGTAAATGGCTGATTCAATAGTACCTAAAGTTTAAAGTTGGTCCCTTCACGCTCCGCTCTCCTAGTCCAGCTTCTATGCCTCATCCAGTAACTTCATGCATTCACTCCTCTCATCACTTCTCTCATTTAAAAAAAAATATACTTTACAACACTCTCTTTCTTGTCTCGCTGCTATTCCCAGCATCCCCTTACACTGGGAGCGTGGTTGAATAGTAAAAAAAATGACCTGCTATCATGTTGTCTCATTATTTTCGACCTCTTTTCCTTGACCTCACTGGAAAGTGTCACAGGGATAAGGAAAAATGGTAGGACAAATTCAGCACTGACTCCTCAAATATTCAATAAATATTCTCCAAGAAAGTTTAATCACATTGTTACACAGTAACTATATGTATCATGTAGGTATGTTGATAGCAGTAATAATATGCTAGTATAAAGGCAGAAGTGTTTTTTTTTGTCAGATTACTCATGCTCACTCTTCTCTCCTTATTTGTCCACACAAATCACTGTTTGCATAACTGGGTAAACATGATCGACAATCACTTTGGCAGTAGAGGCTGCAAGGAATTGTGTGACTGAATGATCTCTTTTCATTCATAAGGGATGGTCCACAGTGTATATTGTGCTAAATGAGCTAATAATGGAAGCAGTGAAGCTCCTCTCCTTGGTATTTAGATCATTTGAACAGCTCTTGTCATGACTGCTGCTTAGATCCTCAAGGGTCAATTCACTCAGTTAGAAAGGTTCCTAAGCAAAATAGACTATACAACTTTATGTGACTCATTACTCCTCAGCAGGACAGACTAGAAAACCTACCACATAGTGCTCTGCAGGATCTGCCCCAGCCTTGAGGCCACCATGACAGAGAATTTGAATCTCTGCTAAAACCTTTTTATATTTTGCAATGTTTCTTCTTTCTGACTTTATTAAGTGAGAAAGTTTTTCTTAGGTACATGTGTACCCGCAGCCGCAGCTGCAGGCAGAGTTTTACTCGGGACAGCAGGCAAAACTTGACAGAAACTGTTGAGTAGAAAAATCATACAAGTGCTGCTATTATAGTGACTGCAGCCCCTAACTAACTCATTTTGCCAAAATCATTATGAACCACAACTCCTTGTCAAGTTGTCAGTGCAGCTTCATATAGGGGGCTTCTATGGTCAGACATTTTTCTTTTTCCTCCTACCAAAGTTGAATGACATAAGATAGTGTCGAGACCATAAAAAATGAACAATGGACCAATGGAAGAATGTCATCTTCTCTGCCTTTTTGTTTATACATTCATCCAGTTTTAACTACTGTATGTATGGATATACATACATCCAAAATGGTTCAAAATTACATATCGTAACGTCATATATGTTGTGTTTTGTAAAAATGAGCAAAAAACTCTTTTACCCAGACATAATTTCTTGATTAATCATTTTTTTCAAGAAACAGCTTCTGCTTAGCAAAAGTTTTAATGCCATCCCCACTGTCCAAACCTTTGATAGTTACTCCTTGACATATCGAAGCATTACCACTTACCAAAGAGGACTAACTCAAATCGGTTGAGTCTAAAGTCCCTATCATTTTTTCTTGGCCTTTTAGAAACCTGCAAATGATAAATAAATGAATACATCTTTTCAGTGATGCAAGGTAACGGTGACTTTCTCAGTTGAAGGTTCACCAACCACTAGCACTGATGCAATCAACCCTACAACATTTAGAGTCCTGAACGAAAGTCAGCATGTTTTCATTTTCAGTTGGTGTCCTTCTACTGTTTGGTCAAGAGCACTTCATGTCAGTTCACAAATGCCAGGGGAAGTCAATTTATCATCCCTTTCTGATTCATTGAGAATTATTGTTAAGCGACCATTGTGCATTGGAGGGTCTTCAACAACTTTTACAGGAAGAGGTCATAATGGTTTTATTATATGTATTAGAATTATGTGATTAAAGTGTTAAATTTAACAAGTTGTACAGCTATTTTTGACCATTTTCAGCTTTTAAATGGCATACAGTAAAGCATTACGCGTTGTAAGTGAATGGAAAGTTGTATAAACCAGCAGTTTTATTACAGATCTGTTGGTCAATGAGCAAAAAGATACTGTAGAAAGGCCCGTCAAAGATACTGTGTTTAAGGTCACTGACTCTATGTTTACAACTGCTATGTTGAGTCATCTGTCTCACATGCTTTTAACAGAACAGACGGGCTTCCAAGTTAAATCGATATAGTAGTCGCACCATGAAATGGTTCATATTTCAATATGCTTAATGGGCGAAACTGTGACCCAGGGAGTATTTCTAGTGTTCGAGTCAATAATGACCTCCGCCAAGGCACGGAGGTTATGTTATCGGCTGCGTGCATTTGTGTACATGTCTGCTCGCAACATAATTTTAAAAAGTAATGAACAGATTTTTAATATATTTTCAGGAAATCTCTATAACAACTGACTAGAATTTTCGTTGATCCAGTTCCAGTCTGAATCCAGTGATATTTTTTTAAAGATTCTTGATGAGGATAATTTTTACGCTACAGCTTCTAACTCAACAGATAATGCCCAGAATCACTGGCAAAAAAATGTTTTTAAGATCACATCATGGTACATGTTAAAATCTGATGTTGTTTAACTCAGATCATGTGGATATTTTGAATCTGGTGATCCAGATGTTTAAAAATATAAGGGGTACTAGGTGGGCTGTTTGGCCTCTTTGGGTTTTTGTCAGGTAACTGATCCTATGGCATGGAACTCTGCTTCTAGTTTTGTAGCTAAAAAGATCATTTCACCAGATAGTTTGATTAATAACTATATTAAAAGACTGTTAGGCTTAAAGCATTCAGTGTAGGCAACTAGTAAGTTATTTTTTTAAAAATCTGTGAACATGGGATTTTTAATAATGGTCACATTACCCTTGGAAAGACATTTTAAATGCAAATATAAATTTCTAGAAGCTCTGTGTGGTAAATGTATAAAATGTGTTTTATGGTAAGCCACAATCTTCTCTGAGCACTGACCAAGTATCTTTGCATGCTTTAAGCCAGGGTTGTCCCACTCCGGTCTTTTTAACTCCCGCAAGTTTTTGTCTCCCTGATTCAACACACCCGATTCAAATGAAATAGCTCCCTTCACTACTACTACTACTACTACTACTACTACTACTACTACTACTACTACTACTACTGTCATTTAGAAGACGCCTTTATCCTAAGCGACTTACATTTGAGAGAACAACACAAGCATGAAATCAAAGAGTATACAGCATGAGCAGGTGGACTGCTGGTCATCGATGTAGTTATGTCAAATGCTAAGATTGTGCTAAGTGCTTTTTTTATGTGTGTGTTTGTGTGTGTGAGTACACACCAATTCCCCAACAAGTCCTATGTAAAATCAAATCACACAATTCGCTATCCTAGAACCATCATATGGTAAGTGCATGGAGCAGTTAGAGCTGGGTCAGGTTGGAAACTTTAAGTGTGAAAAAAGCTCTTTAAAGAGATGAGTCTTAAGTTTGCATTTAAAGGTGGAAACAGACTCTGAGGATCGGACCGAGTTTGGTAGCTCGTTCCACCTTTAACAGCTTGTAGTCAAGTTTTGCTAAATCATGTTGACCCATCAATCTGATTCAGGTGTGCTGCAGCCGGATAGATCCAAAACCTGCAGGAAAGCAGCCTTGAAGGACTGACTTTTGACGTGCTTTAAGCTTACTGTGCTGTTTTGATAAAATCAAGAAAAACAGCAAAACTGAAAGTCAACCATCTCTGAATTTGCTTCTCATCCATAAAATGTGTGAAAAACATCTAAAATATAAAAAGCATAACCTTTTAGACAGGAAGCAAAGGCAGAAGTATCTTAAAATGCGATACCTCTGATAGTTGACAGGCGCTGACTCCAGAACATCTGTATTTCCAATAGTAGTCCAGTCTCACCAGAAATAGTGAGACAAATATTTGTCCTCACATACATCATGAAATGAGGAACATTTTTGTTGATAGATATTTTGTTGGGGTTAGCACCACATCATGTAACAGGAACAATAATCAGTCAGATATCTTCCTAGTCCGTGACTACAGTTTTTTGAACATGCAAATGTAACCAGATACCTTATATTCCTTTTTAACCATGTACAGTGAAACACCATAGTATAATGGTGGACAAAGAAAAGTGAATGGGTTGACAAAAGTTTGTGGAGAAAGGGACTCATGTGACTCAAAGCCATTCACCACACCAGTCTACATCCTAATATACTTTTGACACATTTTTCTGTGTTAGTGTAGATGTTTTACTGTTTTTCACAATATCACATTTCCAATGCAATCCACTGACAAAACAAACTTCTACTGAAACACAAAGTCAAAAAATGTCTCTAAGTCATAATTATAGTAGATTTACAGTAGATTTACTCCAAGATGATTTTCTTAAATTAATTTCTTTATTTGATAGATAGCCTATTTGTTATTTCCAATATTGTAGATGAGTCCAATTACCTTTCAACTGCTAATCTTCTAGCAAATTATAGTCACTTCTGGCTCCACAAAAATAACCAATAGTCAGAGCTTTAAAACTGTAGTTCACAAATCGATGAGTGATGTCGTGTCATTTTTTTAATATGATTTTATATGACAAAAGTCATGGGTACAGCTATTTTCACATATGTACCACAGCTTTGAAATACAGAGGGGCTGCAAATGAGAATGCAAATGTCTGCACCATTTGTTATTGACATCTTGCAGAGATTACTTGAGCATGGTTTGATAACAATTCGAGAAGATCCAAATATGCTAATGCATGAATACAGAAGTGAAGGAAAAAAGCCTAAGCTGCCAGTCTTGCTCTTTTTGAAGTGCAATCAAAATAAAATTATGTTACATGGTCAGAGAAAAAAATTGATTGGATGATTTAAATAGAACAAGGCTTTACTGAGAGCATAACAGAATAACACACTCCATGGTTAGAGTATAACATTGGGATAATGTAAGAACATAAACACAATAAATACCTCAATCTAGTCCATTTTTGGTGCAGCTATGTAACCTATATATCATGCCTTTACGCCCCCTTACCAAAAATGCTCATAATGTGTTAATTATCTCAAAAAAGTCTTCTTTGCTCAAAAAGTCTAGTATCATAGGGGGTCTACTGTCTACTGTGAAGTATGCTGATATGACATTTAAAAAAGCCCAGACATACAATCTCCACTGCACAATTAATTCAGCTTGATAGGGAAGTGCAGTATATATTTATTTGTCGTTGTGACAGGATCCCACTGTTCACTAATTACCCAGCGGGACCACTGATAATGAGCTATTGAACCTGCTGTTGAAGTGTTTCACCTCCTGGGATGGCCATCAGCTGCTACACTGCATTTGAGTATCCATCAAATCCACAGAGATGCTCCTGTTCATTAAGTTCCATTCCCCACTCAAGCATAGAAAAGTCCAGAAGGGTCATTTCGACCAACCTGAACTCTTTAGAGTTTTCCGAAGACTGGCTCATACCGTTCCTCATACAGGAGCACATTAATGGCTCAACGATTCTATATATTGTATAACAATTACTTGAGTTATATCATTTCTGGTATAAATCTCACCAAAGGGGTCAAGTAATTTTTTCCACAATCTGAAAATGACAACATTTGGGATAATACAATCTGTTTAATATAGATTGTCTTCTATCCACCATACATTTAGTAAATATAAGGGACTTAAAGAGAAAACTTAATAAGATACTTTAACAAGCTTTAACAGTGATACAAAGATGCTTCTATATATCTCTGCTCAGTTTTATCCCTCCTCACCTATAGAAAGGAAAGCACCAGTCTTCTTAATAAGACAAATACTTTTCTCATCTAAAAGCTGTTTTCCAACTGGACAGCATTTACTCAGGGCGATCAATGTCCCATGTCCTTGTTCTCTTCTCTCCTACTCAGGGGAAATATGAACTTAAATACAACCTCACCACCTTAATTTACCCTTTCACCAAGCAAAGGACAAGCTCTCTATCAGAAGCCCAAGGGAAATAGTCCAGCAGGTTGTTCCCACACACCCTCAGAGGAGGGCTAACTGGGGTTGGGATGGCACACTTTGTTGGGTGAGATGTTAGTGATTGCGCCTCCAGTTCATGACACCACGGACACAAAAAAACAACACAGTCACTGCTGCCTCCAAGAGGTGTGGATCAATTCCCCCTTTATGAGGGCTTTTGTATGTCAGGGATGAGACTGTGTGTCGAGGATGAGACCAGAAGGTCATCAGATGGGAGCCAAACAGAGGTCTTCGTCATCTCATTGGGGCTTGGAGTTGAGAAATGAACAAGGGGGCTCGTGCTCATAGCATGTGGGGCAAAGAGAAAGAGGGGGAGGGCGTGGGAGTATCACATGTAAACTAGAATGTGCATCATGGTGAACACAGACTGTAGGTTATGGCAGGGGGAAGGTTTTGAGCCAGAAAAATCTGGTTTAGGTGCACAGATTTTGTATGGAGGAGGAGTGGTAATCAATGGTCTCTCTGTCCTGGGGTTTTGTAAGGCAGTTCAAGATCTCACAGGATTCAGCATGAGGATGGCTCATGCTTGAGGTCAAGAGTGGCTGACAATTCTCCCACAGATTCAACTGAGAGAAACGATATCCTTCCTGAGGGCATAACTTGAATAGAAATGTGTACAAACAAGACTTATAATGTCAACAACTGAACATGAATTATGTGTGCATTTTTAAAGATTTAAGGGAGACCATTTCAGTCTGAACCGACGCTCAGTGTGGTAAAGGCTCATTATTATCTAATCTCACTCTACAGCTCAACAAATAGAGTCATCAGCCAAGCTACAAAGTGACTGTGTTCAAAGCCTTACCATAAACTCTCACATGTACGGGCCTGCCTTATTTTCATGTAGGGGGAGCAATGTTCTACTAAATGCCATGCAGCTTTCACATCCCAGCTGGCATTTTGTACAGTCAATGTTTCTTTAAAGCTGGGGACTTGTGACTCTTTAGTATCAATTGTCATCTTCTGCATTTCTAAGGTACTTTCCTCCCTTTGCATCAAAGCTAGGCCACATTAATGCAGACAATATCCGTACTTACCTGAGGCAGCAGGCGGAGACTGTACTCTCACAATTCTCCATGGAGTGTCATCTTTTCCTCGGGATGTGCCTCTCTTCCTTCCTCTGTCAGTGTTGGCACACCAGGGCTTGTCATTTGGTTCTTGAATTTTTCATGCAGTTGCATTTGCATGATCGCAATCCTGTGTCACTTCTTCCCTTGGTAGATTAAATGCTGCCTTGCACTTGAACTTTCATGTGACTCCACTGAGGCAGAACAGAAGTGAGACAAGCATGCTTATTGGAGTTGTCAGCACAAGTGCCATCTTGTTTTAAGGCTCCTTCACAGTTGGGCAATTAGATGTGCGAGGCCCGCACGGACAACTTAAAACAAGTTTAGTAGTCAGTTTACATTTACCCCTGTATTACAATATTTGCATTTGCTGAGTCCCATTTTGTGACATTCAGAAGACAACAGGCTAAAAAAGAATTGCTTATTTGGCCACATTGCTCCAGTGACTAAACACAACATTGTTTTACTTGTATGCCTATCATTCCATACTGTATGTGAGATAAAGTGTTTCTGTCAGAAAGTGGGTTCGGTGTTTTGACCTTCCCATTACACTTCATAAATCCTAAAAAACACTTCATTTGAGGCAATTTGTCATCACATCTCACTTTCAGACATCTCCACTGAACTTACAATTGTTATAGATCATTCAGTTCTCCTCAGTCACAAACTAAAAATTCCTCTACTGTAAATTCAAAGAGAAAAGCAAATTTAAAACCTAATCATTCATTTTAATTTTTTTGCATTGCACCACATGCAATTTACTGTAATTCAATGTCATATGAAATGCTTGTTAAATGTGCCCTGTTGTGTATGCTCATTTACTGTAGGAAATTGATCCATTTTATAAATCATATTTGTCATATGAATCTTTTCAGATAAATATAGAAATAAATTTGATAAATTTAGCTGGGAAATCAAGATTGGAAATAAAATCTCTTCTTAAAGCATCCTTTTTGTTGTATTATCCCATGAATAGATTTATACACACATCAGAAAGCAATAAATCAACAAATAAAAGTAAAAGCATAATTGATAAATTAAGTCAAAATTTGGCCCTTCTCTAGCTCACTTAATAGAATATATCAGCCTTAGTCCTCATTCCAATCAAACTTATTTCTTGCACTTCCTGTCAGGAACAATATATATGTCGATATGAATAAACTATATTTGAAAAATAATGTAAAATAGATAACTGTCTAACCATTTAGTACAATTCAGTGCAATTAGCAAAGGTCAATGGGCTTTATGCACAACTCCACTACTTCCTGAACTTAAGCCAGCTGCTTTGTTTCCTGTCTTTCATTACTGGACGAACTGATTAATCCAGGTGTGTCTGACCTCAGTAAATGGCCAGACACACCTGGATTAATCATTTCATCCAGTAATGAAAGGCAGGAGCTGGCTAAAGTTCAGGAAGTAGTTGAGTTGTGCATAAAGCCCATTCCAGTTAAGTTGTAGAAATATTTCAACCACAGAAAAAAGCACCTCTATTTTAATTATACAAAAAATTGGACTAACACATTTAAAAAAAAAATTGTGTTTATGGTATGTTTTTTGTATGTAACCATTAGACACCAATACATATTTTATTTATCTATTGATCAATTTGCAAATAGATCTATGCATAAAAAGCTCTAGCTCTGAATTTTAATGGTGATGATCAACCCGTTACATAAGACCAATAAAAACATTTAGATGAAAGACATGTCTAAAGACAGTGCTGAATTGAGTGTGTGAAAAATTTACCTTTTTTCATGTAAAAGCAGGAAGCACATCAAATGCATTATGAAAGACTGCTTGCTTGAGATCTGACTTTTATGAACCTCAAACCGCTCTCAGATCTGAATTAATCTGTCATTAGCAGAAAGACAGCAAGTACTTAAAAGAAAGCATTACCGGCTGCTTCACACACAGGAAATAGAAGGAGGGACACTTAAAACATGGTGGAACATGTTTGTGTAAGCAACTGCAAGTGTGTGGGACCAGATCACACACCTTCAATTATGAAAGCGGGGATAGTTAGGGAATGATCACTTTATGTTCCCAACTGTCTCAAAAAAGTGATTTTTAGATTTTAAATTCCTGTTGATTACATTTTGTTGAATGAACTCAGTTTATTTAATCCGCTTGTAAGTGATAAATGTAGCTGACTATTTTCTGAGGTTTGGAGTCTTAACTTTTGCATTTTGACTTGTTGATGAAAGTGCAGCTGTGAGAACACTCACAAACCTGTTGCAGGTGCATACTGGTCATATTTCAATAGCCATGATGAGTGAGAGAGGTTTATTTGTTGATGTTGTGGGTCAGATTGTGTTGTCTTGTCTAAACAAGAAACAGGGGCAGGCAGATGTTGTGCATTATGTACCAGTCTACTGCCTCTAAAATTGCCCTGCAAATGAGCATCCTAATGAGACTCAGTGTTTGTGGGTCAAGGAACAGCCAAATCATGCTAAATCAATTGCATCTTTTCTCTGTGCGCGTGTGTATGCATGCTTGCATATGTGTGTATGTGTTACAGTGAATAGATGAGCCAACATTTGTCTGACTCAGGAGGAGTGCCAGCCATCTTATATCTTCATCTTCCTCTCTCACCCCATGCTCCGAATCTGGCTGGACAGTTAAATACATTAGCCACAAAATATTGTCCTGTCTCGCTGCACAACAGAGATCAAGCATGTTAATTTTTCTTGTTCTACCCTTGTAAGCATCCACTTCTCAAAAGTCTCATGAGTCATTGTGCATATTGTCTCTGATGGCACAAAAAAATATTGAAAACTTAATTTATGAAGAAATATCTACAGGAGTAAGGAGGTTGTAAGTCTGTTACAAGAAAAGCAATATACAAAACGGAAACTTCCAAACAAACATCAATTTATATGTCGGTGTCATTTTGCTTCACTGTTATGCATATGGCTCTTTGAACTTTGATATAACAACAGAGATAATAGTGCTATTTTGTATCTGTTAAATCTGTGGTTTAAAGCTTATCATTAGCAGTTGTTGATATTTTGTTTGCCCTTTAACACAATTAAAGTTTTTCCATTTAATATATTCATATTACAAACTTAAGTATTCATTTTCAAATTTGAAAATGGCATGAAGAATCAGGTAATTAAGTAGTTAAATTGACATCTTATAATTTTGGTTTACCCCTTTTCCTGTTGATGTATATTTTTACTTGGCATGGAAATACAGTACACACTGCTATAGCATATTGTATGTGATACAAAACCACAGTGGTGTCTTGCAGCCCAACAGGCAAAGCTGTCAGGTTTCAAGCTGATCTTGGACTTGAGTTTAGATTCCCTTGGTCTAACACCTTTATTTATTTGTCTAAATACTTTAAGCATGTAATTTTTGCAATATTCTGATAATGCCAAGAGGGCCAAAGGGAATTGTATTCATCCCTGTAAAAGCATGAGTAAGTAAGCTGTTCAGCATTCAAGGACAAAAGGATCCAACTATTGCACATCGACATGTGGTGATACGCAATATTTATAGGTACTTATAATGTTTAGATTTTTGTGCAGCGCACAATGCTACATGGTGAGCTATGTGAGATACTGCCGCACTTTAATGACCACAAAAGTACAGCGCATTCTGATACAGTGTCATGGCTCTTACTGAGTTCTACATCATACTTGGTTTATCCAAGTACTTAAGAAATACTAAAGAAATACTAAAATTTCTCCAACATAATGAAACATCCTTGTCTTCATCCATATCTCTAAAACTAGATTAGGTATCTCAAATTTAGGTGAACGGAGTTCTGATACGTGACATTCACACCAAATACTAATGATAAACATTTTGATTTGTTTGACATGCAACTGAAAGAAATGACAAAAAAGTCCCAGGTCATTTGTATGACAATTTGAATAAGACATTAAAAGCCCAAACAGAATGCACAAAAAGCATGAGCTAATGAGCAAAAAGCCATAGTAAAAAAAAAGCAATATAGCCTACAGTATACAAAACTAAACAGCTACATAAATAAGCAAATTGCTCTTCATCCATATCTAAAGCTTTGAATAATTAGGAATTAATTTGTGTATGGTTATTCATCATTTAAAAAGCAATGAACTAGACCCATAGTAATCTGGAGGTGGTAGTGCAAAGAATTGGTTTAGATTTCTGTTTAAAGTCAGCTAAAAATGTCTCCTGAGAGTCCAATGAGACATTAGAAGAGAAGTCCCAACCAGGACACGAAGATTTCCAGTAAAAGTCTTCTGACCCTTTTGAAATAGCAGGGTAGGAGTTTAAAATTTATATTTATAAAAAAAATTAATTCGAAGAAAAAAAAACCCAAAACATTAAATATTTAATTTCTTATTGAATGCATATCTGTCAGTTCCACACAGTAGAACTCTAATTTATAAAAGGTGTGACAGGTAAATACTATGGTTCTATAATACATCCATAGGTTGAGAACATGCTGCCGTACAGGAGAGACAAACTGTCGTAAAATGTCGAAACGCGTGTGACGTTTGGGGACAGAAACGGAAAACAGCGGGCTTGTTTGAAAGGAAGAACACATCTCCCTGGTTACTAAGCGATGTCATCCGCTGTGTGTGCTTTTAGCTTTGTAGGAAAAGATTATCTAATGGCCGTATAGATAAGGAATATACGGCCATATAAATCATGTCATGGCGATATTTGCATCGCTGACCCTCTGCGGAAAACTGTCAACCTCGGATAAAAGCGAAAAATATGACTACTAAACGTTAATTTGCCATCGTTAGCAATAATTTAGCCACAGTAGCAGTGTTTGTGTATTAAGTTTGAGCTGTTTCCACATCTGACTGGTTTGCTACTCATTGAAACCGGTAAGAGTCAAGTTTAAGTGGTGTGCATTTTTCGAGGAAAACAGACAGTTACAGAGTTTTTGTAACTTTTTGCCGGATACATGCATGAAACGTAAAAAAGCTGATTAGCTGCAAAATCAGTTCCTGTTGTCATTGCTTCAGGAAAGTTGCTCTTCGGTTAAACATGCTATGACACTGTGTCTACTGCTCTAATTGCCTGACGTCTTTTTCATTCACAGCCCTTAACTTTTATGTGTCCTCCTTCTAGGAACGAAAATGTGCTCTAACGACGACCCTCGCATCGTAGTTTTGGAGCAGGAGGTGAAGAATTTATCAGACGAATTGATGCAATGCCAGGTATGTTTATGCACACAGTTCTGGAAAGATGCATCTCTGGAGACTGTGATTTCATAAGAGGCAGAGAGAATTTTTTCCTGGGATGATATTGTAGAGATAGTGCTCTAAAATTTTACTCTGCACTGGTGGCAGAAACGGCAGACATTTATGTGTTAACAGTTCAGTACTGTGTTCCATTTTAATGTCACAGGTCAATACAAATTAATATTGGTATATGTATTTAGGTCACTTAGGGATTGTGTTGACAAAACATATTCATGTTGCAGTTATTTGCTCCATGATTATTTTTTTTTCACAATTAACGGTCCAATCAGACATTGTTTATTGACATTGACACTCATCTCCCTCCTTCAATTTCCAGATATTTAATTTATGATTTTGATTTAACAAGTAATGATAATCAGGTCAAAGATGGTTATTTGATCTGAATTGTCTAATCTTTCGAGTGTTTTTATTGCATATTTACAGTTTCTTTAAAGGCTGGAATATTACAATTCTACCGGAGAGCTGGACTGGACAATCTGACAGTCTCAGGATTAGATTGTGAGCCAGCTGTGTACCCCTTAGCACACTCCTATGCCCAATCTATCCTTATGCAGTGACTTTTCAGAATGTGTGAGAATGAAGACAATATATGAAGAAATATGTCTTCCACCCCAGAAGAAAATGAATTGAAGCAAAGAGATTACAACATAAGTTTAAATAATAAATCATAGCAAAAAGCATTTCTGCCCTTGCAGTCATTACGTGTGTAAATTGATGACATTAACATATTCTGCATTCTCATCAAGACTGAGATTGGTCAGTAAATGAAAATGTGGTTCTGTTTTGTTTTTGGGCATATTGTGCAGCCACAATGTGTTATTCAATTTTCCATTGAGGCTTGAATTACTTATTTTAAAAAAAAATAGGCAAAGTAAAGTTTTTTCCATTATACCTCAGAAATACACTCAAACCACTTCATTTCTGATGTCATTATTTTTTGGCATTATTTACAGTTTTACTGTCCAGTATATGTTTGTAATTACAGTTATCTGAATCTCACCTGAGGTACATATACTGTAGCTGAGGAATTTATGGTACCATAACAGGGCACACCACTGAGCACATTTAGTCATCTGACTCCTGACTTCCTTTAATTAAAAAGAGAAGAAGGGAAGGAAAACAACATATGATAATCCTGAAGACTGCAGGTATGTTATGTTGGGAGTTAAAAGGAAATCCTAATTATAATCCTCTGGGAGTTTGTTGTTGATTTTACTGCATAACACATTTAGTTGTAGTTATTTAGCAGCAGTATATACTGTAAATGCCATTATGACACACTGAATGTTACTCAAAGAAATGATAAATAATAAACTCTGCAGCATTCTCTGTGTTTGAATTGTGAAAAATACAGACACAAAAAGCTCATGAGCAGTTTCGAGAAGCTTTCATTTTCACTTTGTAATTCAGTGATTTAGGGAGTCCTTGCATACTCACCACCAGGTGGTGTCTAATAACATGAGTGAACTGACCCAGCATGTCTTACTTTATAGATCTATACAAGCTTACAATACAGGTAGACGGACAACTGTGGAGTTCAGCACATAAGTTTTAAGAACAGAGTTTTTTCCTGAATAATAGATTCCACCTGACACCTCAAGCAGCAGCATCTGTTGTGGGACTACTGGCTCTAAAATCACTTGTCAATGATACCTGATTCGTTCGGTGTATGCACTTCTTGTATGTCATGTTATTTATGTAAACACATAAATTCTAGCGTTTTTCTTCACAGTGGATAACAAATCACATCCTTCACTGTGGTAAAAGAACTAGTGAAATTTCATTATAAGTTAAATATTGTTAAAGTCTACAGGGAAGTACTGGTTTCAGTCCCTAGCTAATCAATTACAGCTTATGACATTATTAAAAAGGATTCAATTAAGATTTTAACATAATTTTGCAATCAGCAGTATGTTAAAGTAGTAGCTGCTGAAAATGAGAGCTACTTCATGTATTGTAACTAGTAAATGACACATTTATATGCTTGGCAGATCAAATTTCTTCTGAAATGTATTAAAGTGGACACTGTAAATGGAAATGTGTAAAATAAACAAGTGAGGACCTTAAAATTGTACAGCCCTTGAGTATAACTATGCAGACAGCTTGCATTTACTTTACTGCTATTTTACGTGATTATGTAGCAGATTATTATCTATTTGTTTGACTCTGTTTTTAAATTATTGGTATATTAACATGTTAGTCAATTAAGGGCAACAGGAAAGCAGGTAGTGAAAAAGGGGATTTGCTGCTAAAGTTCCATATATCTGAACTTAAACAGACTTACTGCAGCTAAGATCTCCAGACTACTTACTGTACTAAACCAACTAAACCATATAAGCTACTCCAGATTTATAAAAAAATCCCTTGATATGACACACATGCTGATGTTTGAGACATTTAGTTGAAAATGAGATCTTAAACGAAGGACAACTAACAACACTACTGACTTTTCTCATTCCCTTCTTGCAGCACAGTTGCCTTTGTTTATTATAGAGTGGTTGCCATTTACTGAACTGACACGGAGGCCATCCTTGGTGGTCTTGTCCAGAGCAGAGCATCAGTGATTCTGTGTGACTAATAAGAACCTTAAGTTGCACCATGCACTTTTTAAATAGTGACATTTGAATACCACTGATGTCTTAAGTCTCGGGCATGATGTACTTCAGGACAGCCATTAACTACAAAGACTCTCTTCTGTCAGCTGGCAAATATTCCTGCTAGACCATGCTAATTTTACTAATATGTGCTGAATTCCAGTGGCTCTCTCTGGTATGTTTAGTCCATGGTGTTTCAGTATCTAGTTTCAAATGAATAATTCAGTGACCATCAAACACACATTCATTGCATCTTTAAG
The DNA here is from genome assembly GCA_036024015.1 of Craterocephalus amniculus. Taxonomy (NCBI): domain Eukaryota; kingdom Metazoa; phylum Chordata; class Actinopteri; order Atheriniformes; family Atherinidae; genus Craterocephalus; species Craterocephalus amniculus. The sequence goes on from JAVQJG010045423.1 coordinate 35,324, forward strand.
TACACATACAACAGAGGAGAGCCCTTGATGAGGGCCCTGACTGAACACTTGTCAGTGGAACTAATGGCAGCCAAAGGCCAGTCAGAGGGAGACCATATACTTAAAGTAAACCGTGCTGCTTAATTTAATCATTAGCTGTGTTCCACGGTTTGGTTTTTGTGAGATCTCCTTTGCCTTTTAACCTTCTCCCTTTCTTTATACACACCCTATCCAACACAGAGATGCATACAGAAACAGAGATCTAAAGTACAGTCCTTCCACTTTAAATGTTCAGCTCATGGCCTTATCAAGGTCTGATGCTGCCATTTTAGTAAATAATTGATTAGACACTTTTGAAAAGGGGGTTAAAATTCATGTACTAATTGGAGACCAGTAGATTCCAGTGGGAGGGATGACTTTTATCTTCTGATGATGTGAACATAATTTATCAGATAATTTTATATTAAGTCGATTTGGTATAATTCTGTCTTTTAATGTCAGAAAATGTAGTTATTAGATGTCCCTCATTAAATGTAATGTAGCTTAAAAATGTTTGAAAAAGCCAGCAAGACAATTTGAATTGGAAATGTGTCAGGGGCTGGCTGGGTTTTCCTACTTGAAGATGACTCTCTGTCATCAGTTTTGAGTTTCTTTGGGGCTAGTTACTTTCGGAGCCTGGGTGGAAAACATCCGGAGAGCAAATGATTAATAAAGAAAATACAGGCTCGACTGCTGTGTTTTGATTTGGATCTCTGCTCTCCCCAGTCATAAATAGTGCATAACGACAAGTGTCAATGCACGCTCCCCTTGAGTCGAAGGTCACATCTCAGTGATGGAGATTACTGCAAAGAGAGGCTCATGATTAGAGACGGCAGGCTAGATGAAAAACTGTTTTGTACAACTTTTTTAAATTATTGATCGACTAACCCTACTGTCGTATGCTAATGTCACTGTGAATCCTATCGAATGTTTTATTTTCAAGTCCGAAGAGCTGTGATGTTTTAATGCTTTTTCTGTTAGGGATTCATAAAAAAAATCAAATGTGTCATCGGATTAATCAAAAAGATATCTCTCAGTTACAAATAATTTGTATCGACTTGCTAAATCCTTTATTTTTCCACAGGCAGACAAGGAGTTTGTGTGGTCTCTGTGGAAACGGCTGCAAGTGGCAAATCCGGACTTGACCCAGGCTGTCAGTTTGGTGGTGGAGCGGTGAGTGGATTCATCTTTCAAATTGCCACCTTAGAAGCTCAACAGCCGAACATCGCTTTATCTCACAAGTGAAGAAAAATATGTGTGAAAGTCGTTCAAGGGGTTTTAAAAAAGTACCTTGGCCATTCTACAGGGGTTATGATGGAATCTGGTGCAGATGCTGATTTAAGCCCTCTTATCCCTAGTCTTGCAGTTCAAACAATGGAAACCCCTTTAATGAAAACACTCTTCCTCTGCTGCTCAAATGCTGGACAGTTGAAACAGTCCTGCTGCCAAATACTTGTCTTTACTGGATAAATTGCAGGATTGAATAAGACCTCTTTTGCCGCATGGCTAAGTCAAATGAAAAACAGTGGCATGGGAACTTTCAGAGAAGACAGAGGTTCAGGATTTTTGCCTGATGTTGCACATTTGGATAAATTAGATGCACCACTCCTCTTTGAGAAAAAAAAAGACTTTTAATTGTCATTTATCTATCACTGAAGTTTTAATACAATACTCTGTTTGATTAAATGCAAGTAAATTGTTTTTGAGTCTTCATCTGGTACTTTAGACTTTTTTATTTGGATTTAATCAGAATTTCTGGTTCCTTTAACTTGCCTATTAAGATCTTTCAGTTTTTAGTAGACTCTTAGTAGAAATAAAACACAGTGCAGCAGTATGCACAGAGTTCCTAAGTACTGTCTCTCACTCCCTCTCCACACTCTCTTTGGTTCCTTATTGCCCCTTAGGAAATCCATCAAAGTATGTTGGTACACTGAGACTACTGGGGGAACATGCACCCAGAGAGTGCATGTGTGTTGTATCACCTGATGTGCAGGAGAATATTGACATGGTAATTGTGCTGACTCCAGTCAAGCGCTGGTGCCCACTGGGAACTGCCATTCAACCCTCCCCTTTACTGTGTGGATCTTGTAGAGTGATTGGTTGGTTGCTCAGGACATGGTGAACACAGCCCAATATATGAGGAGATGCAACTAGGCCTGCCTGTGCTCCGGTCCCTCCTGGGACAACAGATACGCATTTCGATGTCTACCAGGGGAGAGGGCTGATCAGAAGAGTCAAAGAGATGACGGAGTAGGCCTCAAAGATGGGAAGCGCATGAGGAGCAAGTGATGAGTAAAGGGAATGGGGGGTCCCCGGTGGTCTTGAAACAAACAGGTCCCCACTTGAAGCCTTGTTTTTGTCTCCCTTAAAGTTCATTATGATAAAAGGGGTGCTAGTGAGCTCAAAAGAGAAGGTTCAAAGTTTTGCACTGCTGACTGTAGTATTGTAGTTGAAAGTTTAGAAGTGATTGTATGAGCAAACATTTTCTTTTAATTCACCTGAACTCAGTGCTGGAGATTCACGGTGATTTTGAAATTTGATTGAGTTAAAACAGTAGGAATGTGGAGAATGCCTTTTTTGAGTTGTTCAATATTCAAATTGCACAAACACACATTTTATTTGATTGTTTATTTTCTTTCAGTGAGAAACATAAAGTTGAGGTCAAGGACAGAAAAGTGTTGGAGATCCTTCAGTTCAAAGACTACAAGATACAGGAGCTGGAACAGGTATAGTGTGACTTTGGGATAAACACATAATCTTTGGCACGAAGGAACTTTTGAAGCTGTTGTTTTATTGTATTTGTATCATAGCAGATTTGGAAATTGGCAGAAGTGATTACTTCAAGTGGACATACAGAAAATCTAGGATTTTTCTTCCACACCTTGTCAAAAAAAACCATTTCTCACTTATTAACTTTTATCAACTAGTTTCCCTTAAAGCGGATCAATGCAACTCTGGGTATGTTTACCATGCAGTGCGCACCCCAAAGCTGTAGGGGGAGCTCCAGAGCCAGAAAATAGGTGACAGATGAAGAAGAATGTTGTAAACAGAGGCAGCTTACGGTTGTCTTGAACAGGCTACGGCTAGTCACCATGGCTTCAAAGGCATGTAGTAAAAGTAATTATCAAAGCAGTATAAAAGAAAAAACTGAATCGAATAGTAAACATACATATTTGTCCAATCGGATTTACGACCGGCCTTATAGCGGTAGTCTCGTGTATCGCGAGACTTCCAAACCAAAACAAGCGCGAGCGTCAATGGGCTAAACTGCAAGCGCCGTTTCTGGTAGGGGGAGACCCGATAAGAGGAGGAAATGTCCGCTTTTTCATCAGAACAGGTCAGTCAAGCAAAATAATTACTTCCAAGCTGCTTCATGACTATGATAATGTTACATAGAGACTTGCATAGAGACTCTTTAATGGATCAAGGGACATGTAAAAGGGCTCAGCTCAACCTATCAGGAACTCCACCGATAATTGGTTCACCAACCTAAGATGTTAAAATGTGTCAGGGAAAAATGTTAACTATTTAACATTAAATGCAAGTTTAATTTTTTTGAAGCCTTTAAAGCAGGGGGAAAATGGGTACAAATCACTTTTATACGGGTAAAATTTATCAAAAATCAATTAAAGATCAAAATCATAAGTAAATAATTCATGATAAAAAGGTAAAAAAACAAACCTCCTCAAATTCCCGTTGATACAGCAACTAATAATTGTACCTTTTAGGTTTGCAGGGCGTTTTAGGTTTGGAAAAAAAAAGTCTAAAATCCCCCTTTGGCCTTTTCAGGAGGGATAGCGATGCAATCCCGGCTGAACTCTGCTAAAATCACCCAAGTATCTTCTGAGGATGACTCCTCATATGTGGTTCCATTAGCAAGTCCTTTATGTATTCATGAAGCTGCCACACCCAGGGGGGCTTTTGTTCATATTCATCAGTGCAGTGAGACCCTGTCCCAATACACCCCCTAGCCCTACTTTTTAGCCCTACCCCTACATTTTTCGCGTTCCAGTGAAGGGTAGTGATGTCCCAATACTCCAAAGCATGTAGGGGTAGTGGACATAACAAGGGGTAAGGTATATGAATCCAGCCCTTCAGAACGAGGGAAATCAGATGCTGACTCGCCGAGG